>CM035191.1:13116526-13128805 GCA_020233015.1 Callinectes sapidus
CTACTACTACTACTACTACTCCTCCTTAGCATACATAATACGTACTTCTGGTAAAGTTGATATTGCATCACCCACATAACCTGTACTGTATTGCGTGAGTTCCCTCTCTTGCACTTAATGAAGAAAGTTGTATCGGTACGCACACACACGCACGCACACACACACACACACACACACACACACACACACACACACACACACAGACACGCGCCATTTGAGTTTGTTTTATTGTACGGTTCGTGTTTTTATTTTTATTTTTATTTTTTTCGTGTTGTCATTTTTTGTTTTGTCTTTTTGTGTTGTATTTTGATTTGATGTTCTTCTTTACTTGTGTTTTTTTGTATGGTTTTGTGCTTTTATTTTGTTTTTTTCGCGTTTTTTTTTTCGTGTTGGGTGTCCGTGTTTTTATTAATTTATTTTTGTGGTTTTTGTATTTTATTTCAGTTTTTCCTTTTTTTTAGGGAGGAAGGTGTTTTTTGGCTCTTCCGTGTTGGGTGTTCCTGTTTTTTATTTCTATTTATTTTCGTGCATGTATTGTAATTCGATATTATTTCCTATTTTTATTTCTATTTATTTTCGTGTATGTATTGTAATTCGATATTCTTTCCTAATGTTCTTTTTTTTTCTTCTTTTTCTTGCAGAACTTCGAGGTTGTGCCTTACCCGAAGGACAAATACGGCCAGTTCTATCGTGGTGACTCCTACATCGTCCTCTACGTAAGTCCTGAGAGAGAGAGAGAGAGAGAGAGAGAGAGAGAGAGAGAGAGAGAGAGAGTATTTTGGTCGAGGAATTGCAGGATTTTTGTTTCTCCCGTGTCTCATTTTCATTCTTTGCTTCCCTCCTCTTCATCATCATTATTTTTCCCCCTTGAGTATTGTTGTCATTCTTTCGCCTCCCACTGTCTCCTCTATCATCATCATCTTTTTTTTTTTTTCTCCTCTTCCATTTCTCTTTCCTTCTCCTTTTGCCCAACAGTTCCACTTAAGTTCATCTACATCCTTCATTCTTTTTTTTTTCCTTTTTCTTTTTTTTCTTTTGCGTAACCGTCTTTCAGTCCTTTTCCATCCTCCTCCTTCCTCCTCCTCTCCTCCTCTCCTCCTCCTCCTCCTCCTCCTCCTCCTCCTCCTCCTCAATTTCAGGCTCTACTTTTTATTTCCCTTGTGACTAATTTGAATTAATTATCTCTCTCTTTTTTTTACTTATTCTTCCTAATTATTCCTCCTCCTCTCATTCCCACGCTTCTAAATCTATCTATATACTTCCTATTTTCTTTTCAACTCAAATGAACTATCTTCCTTTCTTCTTATAATTCTCTTATGCTCTCTCCTTCGACCTCTTGTACTTTTCCTCTTCCCTCTGCTCTTCCTTCTCCTTCTCCATTATTCCTTTAGATTTCAACCATTTCATATTTTATTATGTTTCTTTCCCCTTTGACTTTAAGCACTACTACTATTTTTATGCTTCTTTTTTTTAAACCCGAAGCTATTAAGACCTTAGTTGTTTCGGCGTCACGGTAGTTTAATTTCTTCAGTCTGTCAATTCCTCTTCCTCTCTCCCCCTCCTCCTGCTCCACCTTCTCCTGGCTGTCAACATCCATTCTCTGTCGTTTTCTATTCCTCTTCACCCATCAATACCTGGGTGCTCCATGAATAGCTTCGTTTGCCTCCCTAAAGCCACCGTGCAGGCCTCATTAATCTTCCGTTTTGTCCAGCATTCCTCTTTGTCTCCGCCTGCTCCAATGAATCCCTCTCGTGTTTGTTGTTTTCGCTAATTGGTGATTATTTTCTTTAGTTCGCCTCGTTAATTCAGTTTTACGTATCGTGTTTTTGTTTTTTTGTTTTTTTCCCCTCCGGTTTGTATAATCTAACAATGGTTCGTGACTTAGTGCATTCAAAAGACTATAGTTAAAGTTGTACGTAATTTTTTAAGAGTCTTAATGATTCTAGTGGCGGTTTAGACAAGATTTTTACATTATGAACGGGAGGAATGCTCTTGAGAACTCGGGTAGTCATCTTTGTGGCCTTTGAAAACAGTTTTGGTGAGAGCAAAGCGTTCATTTCCAGGCTTTCAGTTTCACCGCTCGTTATCTCACTCTTCCTTGTATCGCTGGCGCTGTCTCGTCATTATGTGCTGGATGTGACGTTGCTTAAACTGAAACAATAGGTAAACGGTAAATGTAAAATGAATTCCGCCGAAAAGAAGAAAAAAAGAGAACGTGATAGAAATGGTAAAATCAATTCTGGTGGAAAAATTGTGATTGAAGTAAATGTTTGTTGTGAAAGTCCTGTGTGTGTGTGTGTGTGTGCGTGCGTGTGCGTGTTGAATCACAGTTTTTCGTGTCTTGAACTTCAGCAGCGGATTCATGAAAAAGAAAAAAAAAAAAGTTGGCACATTATGGAAAGTTTTGCGGACAGAATCTTTGTGGCACAAGTCCCTGCATCACTTATCACTCCATCCCAAAAACCTGACGTAGTGCTGGGGTGGATGTCTCTCTCTCTCTCTCTCTCTCTCTCTCTCTCTCTCTCTCTCTCTCTCTCTCTCTCTCTCTCTCTCTCTCTCTCTCATCAGTCCATACGGTTTTTCCCCCTCCTCTTCCTGTAGCAAACTACATTACGAAATACCAATTCAGTTACCTTCCCTTACTGGGCCCGTATTAGCATAAATTTGTAAACAAGTCACTTTTTCTTAGATGAATTTCTAGTCTCAAAATCCATGTTAACCTCCAGAAGTTGGTCTTATACTTTAGCCATTATCTCATCAGCAGCAGCTTCAAATTTACTGCTGATGAGGTAATGGCTAGAGTAAAACACCAATTTCGGGAGGTTAAGATTGATTTTGTAAGACTACAAATTCGTTTAAGGAAAAGTTACATACCTAAGAATCTGTTAATACTGGCGTGATGCTTGAAGTTGAAGTTGGCACACGAATGTAATTGAAAGAGCAGTAAGGTGGCAGTATTTTATAAATATTGCTCCCAGATAGACTTTCCGCATGTTTCCTGAAAAATGGAATGCGAAAAAAGTCGACATCCTAGATAACTTCAAGCTTAGAAGGGAAGATAAACGCTTTCCAACTTGCTAGAGCAATGACAGTGTAATTATACCTCTTCCTCTTACTATGCCTCTATACACTCTTACACAATTACCAGCACTTCGTCCCAGTAACAGTCCAACTCCCTGATAATGCATCCCATCTTCCCTACCAGAAACCAACAAGCTCAACCCACTATCCAACTTCATTTTATATATTCCAGTTAACCTTGTCTCCGTCAACGCACACATATCCAGCTTATACTTTTCAAATTCAGCAACAAGTTCTTCGATCTTACCGTCTTGATTTAATGTCCTTACATTCCAGTTCCCAATTTTGATACCTCTTTTTGCACAAATAAAAGAATTCAGCGACCGGGAGATTCTTAGCAACCCTTGCCTATCTAAAGGCTGCCCGGGACTAGGGACCGTGATATTGCGTGAATCCATTTTGGTTTCTTTGGCTGAAATTAAAGAACACTTCGCCACAGCGTTACAGTTGGCAGTAGGCAGCTAACTTGCCCATATGCCCACACCCACAGAACTCAGGTAAGCTAAAGTCAAGCGCGTGTCGGCTGCACTTCTGGACCATTTCACTCTTAAAGAATTCATCTGCCCGAAAAGTCAACATGCTAGACAAAACTATTCACGTGTATTCCAACATTTCTCCCCTCCTTACAAACCATCCATAACAATGATCTTGTAAATGCCAGTAACCTCACAACGCCAGTTTATTAATAATGCTGCCTTGGCCATCAGACCAGACGCCATCCGTAGGGTTCTCGCCCTCTGTGTGGTGTGGGTGAGTGCGAGTGCCTGTCTTTTACGTCCTGCTGGTCAGCGTTGCAGATAGTATTTGTGTTTTGTGGTTGCGGGTGTTACATTGGGGAGAGAAACCGAGTGCAGCAACCTGATGAATGAATGGTGAGGAAATGTGGAAATGTACATATAGGGTGATGACAGGATGTGTATCCGTGAGATTCGGGTCCAGTAATCGAGTCCCGCCCACCCCTAGTGAGTGCAGTGTGTGTGTGTGTCGGTCCAAGCACCTCTGACTCCAAGGTGTTCTGGTCGTGGTTGGAGTGGGTCGTGTTTAGTGTAACCACCAGCAGACCCGGTCACTGATGGCTAACGTTGTTTCTTTACGTGCAGACGAGCGTCTTCAACGACAACAAGAGCTGGGACTTGCACTTCTGGCTGGGCTCGCAGACCTCGCAGGTGAGTGAGTGGCGGTGTGTGTAGACATCTGAACCTGATAACCCACCACCGCCTTCCTTCATGCATGCCATTGTGTACAAGTCTAGGGACTAATGGGGGTCACTGGGCCCTGAATAAACATGTATATTTCAATTCATGGCTGAAAAACAAACGTATAAAATACCCTTGGGATATTCGTTGAGGAATAAGTAAGGTAGATTTTCTGGGTGAGAAGAGCCTTTTGATAATCGGTTAGAATTTCAACACTAACCTAAAGAAGTAGCTCCAAGACATTGTTCAGTTAGTCATTTAGCCATGTTTTGCAAGTGTTTGGGATGATTTAGGCAGTGTTGGTGTACTGTGGGGTGAACGCTGGCTGATGAGTGGCTGGGTGCCCACAGGATGAGGCAGGCGCGGCGGCCATCAAGACAGTGGAGCTGGATGACTCCCTGGGGGGCGTGCCTGTGCAGCACCGCGAAGTGGAGGAGCATGAGTCCTCCCTCTTCCTCTCCAGGTACTTACTGAATGCTATAGATAAGATGTAGATGGTGAAGCACAATGCCATAACTGTTGATGGAGGTATAGAAGACTACAACTAGACAAACACGCTGCCATACGTACATACACTACTTAACCACCTTCCTTCAGGTTCAAGAAGGGTGTGAGGTATCTGAACGGTGGTGTGGCCTCAGGGTTCCGTCATGTGGACCCTGACGCCCCCTACCCCGCTCGGCTCTTCCATGTCAAGGGACGCAGGAATGTGCGCGTCAAGGAGGTGAGTGTCAGCCATGTGGCGTGCTTGTGACTGAAGCCACCACCACTTGTATAGACTGAATTTGGCAAAATCCTCTTCTTTGTCACATTATTATTGGGATAGCATGGGGGAATGATGTATTGGTATTAACAATGCACAGGTAACCCTTCTCAGTCCCCCATCAGTGTCAAGTGTGTGTTTTTTATAAGAGAAGAAAGAACAGTTCAGTATGGTAAAGATTACAATCACTGAAAAAAATCCGCATACACCAGAAGCATGAATTACAGGGAACACACTTTATTACAGGTTGAGTTGGGTGTTGGCTCCATGAACAAGGGTGACTGCTTCATCCTGGACTGTGGGGACCAGGTGCTGGTGTACATGGGCCCTGCCAGTCGCAGAATAGAGCGTCTCAAGGCCATCACCGCCGCCAACGCCATCAGGGATGATGACCACGCCGGCAAGGCCAAGGTGGTGGTTGTAGGTGAGTGTGTTAGTATGTGTGTGTGATTCACCAGCAGGCACCTGATGCTCAGCCACCCTGTATGGACACATCTTCACACACCACACCACATCTGCTTTATCAGAAAGGGAAGGAACTGATCATTTGACAAGGAAAATCCATGAGTTCTTTTTATGTGGATGTAAATTTGTTTGTATTTAATAGTCATTGTTTATGTATGAAGAACAAATACTGGAAGTGAATTATCAAGTTTTTTTCAATTAAAAAGAGTAAAGAAGTTTGTTTTTTTATCTTGTATTGTAATGTAAGTTTACCAATTTATATATTTTTGGTATCTATCTGTATTGTTTATATGAACAATTTAGATAAAGGTTTTTCTCTGACAAACTAGAACAGTGTTTGCTTTGTTCTTGAAACACTGGACTTTTAAATTGACATTTTGTGATCTATACTTTTCTGTCTATACTTGCTGGGGTACAAGACTTGATTTAGCATTGTACTACCTATCCATAGTCAGTATATGATTCATTAAAAAGGAAATAATTGACTGGACTTGTTTCTTGTTAGATGAATCTGCCTCAGGAGATGAAGTGGAGGCATTCTTCACTGGGCTGGGTGGAGGCTCCGCTGATGACGTGGCTGATGAGGCAACCGGTGAAGACGATGCAGCCTTTGAGCGATCCGAGGATGTGAGTTTCGTCTAATTTGCATTTGTTGACTTTCCTGTAATAAACCAATTGTTTTTAACCCCTTCAGTAGTGGGATGCATTTTTGTATTTATGCTGTATTATTTGTTGATTTTATACAGCTTCAGAAACTAATGTGGAGATTAAAATTATGGACTCTGACCATTAATCTTCTGACCTCCATAGACCCTTCCTAATGTCACACCCAAAACTCATGGTAAATGTGTCCCAGTAGTGAAGGGGTTAAGATTCTGAAGTCATCTTGATGATTTACAATCCTTCCCTCCACCAGAGTGTGGTGACTCTGTACCACGTGTTTGAAGACGAGTCAGGAGCAATGCAGACTAAGAAGATTGGAGAGAAGCCACTGCTCCAATCAATGCTGGACTCTGGGGTGAGTTGTTAATGCTGTGGTTTCCCTTCCTGGCAATCCTCTTCTGTTTCTGTTTACCTCTGTGACCATAGATAGGTCAGTAGGGAGCATGATTCAGTCCGCCAGTGACTTAAGTATAACTCAACATTATGATATAAGGATTGTAACATTAAGTAATGCTGATCCTCTTAACTTTCTCCTCATATTGTACTCCTTTGTGGTTTTTAGCATTACATTTACCCTCTCATCCTTGCTTTACACCTCAATAATTGTGATGATGAGTGTGTTTTTGCAGGATGTGGTTTTGTGTAACATTTGAATTTGAGAATGATTTTTTATACTTCTCATTGATAGATTGGTTTATTGGCAACCATTCAGTAGGAAATAGTGGAGCAAAAAGTATTAATGACGAGAGGTTAAAAAAATGTGGATATTCATTACACTTTGTATTAGTAATTGTTGATATATCATTCTGAATATTGTGTTAGATATAAGAATCTAAAGCTCACCAGATTTTAATGGATGCCTCAGTTAATCTGAAGCTTTAGCACTCTTTTATTTGCTTTTTCAGTTTTATTAATTTGGGTTATGTTGTTTTTTATTTCCACATCCAATTTAAACAACCATTGCGTGTGGCTTAATGACTGTCTTCCAACGTCAGGAGAGTGCCCAGGTAACTATGATAGTCCACTTTGCTCTCTTTGTTGCACTGCCTTGTCATATGGTCTGAGCTTGGAAACTCAGCCTCACCTCCTGGCTTCTTCAGCTATTGCATTTGTAATACCTGTTTTATGTACTCTGAAAAACTGTTTGCTAAATTTTAACACGTTTTCATCTAATTCCTTTAGACTGTAGTGATTTAAATTTTTCAACAGTACTATAGTTATTTTTTAAATTTTTCAATAGCAGATGCTAAAGAAGAAAATTAAAATACTGAGTAGAGGAACTCCTTTGCTTATGTACTTTTGATGTGTAGAGTGGATTGGAGTGGAGTGTATGATACAAGTGGAGTTTTGTTAGTGATCTTTAACTGTCTTACCTGTGTAGTGTATTGAGGTTTACTGAGTTAACACAATTGGCAGTGGTCAGTGTAGACTGAAGCATACTTTGTGGTAATAACTAAAAGTCTAATTTGAAAACCTGGACTTGCACTGGGTATCAGGAATGTGGTACTGGTTTATGTATGTGGCTCTGAAAGAAGGGAAGGGGCATGTACACCAATTTGAAGGAAAACTCTTTTACTTTGGTATTACTGTACATGCTTACTGATCTTCTTATATGGAACCTGTATGGGTGTTGGGTCAGAACTCATCCAATGTATTTATTTATACACATAATGAATAGTGCTGCATTAGGATCCTCTGGTGCAATTAGCAATATACAAACCATTCCCTATAAATACAGATTAGTAGTAAATTCGGTGTCATGTTCCCAGAAAGGTCATTAACAAGAGGTGATTGGTTGATAAGAGTTGAGGATGAGAGCTTCGGATGATAAAGAGTTCCTCCTCGTGAGTTCCTCCCCAAAGGTTGTATTAACACTGTGATCACTATAAAGGTCAGGAGTCAGTCCTTTGTGAGACTCAGTTATTAAATTTCTTATCTGGCACTTGAGAATTAGCTATGTAATATTGATTGCATTATTTTAAAGCACCTCTTTAATGTAATCAGTTGTAACACTAGCATTTTTTTATTGAAAGATGCATTCTTTTGTTCAGTTATCAAATCAGCAATTCTGTATCAGTTAGCAGGCTTTGCAGCACAGCCATTGTTTCTTGTTGCCTGGGGTTTTGTTGTGGAACAATGTACGGAGTGGCTGGTGCCTTCTGGCCAGTGAATACAAGGGATTTTAATTGTGGTGGTGGTCTGCCCTACTTCTTGTGACTGTCTCTTTGTATTTGATAAACACTGTGGCTCTTATTTGCTGTGGTGCTTTGTCAACACAGTGGGTCTTCTTGTTGGTGGGGCTTGTTCCACTCTTTTTTCCTTATTTATGAGGTACTTCACATTTTTACATTATTTCCTTATACAGTGTGTTTGCCCCTGACTTATTGCTCAGATCAACTGTGTTAGTCAAGCTATCAGAACACCTAATTTCTCATCCCCCTAATATTTATGATTGGGGTAGAGCAAACTTCGTATTATTGTTCACTGCCTCAAAAGTTCAGTTCCTCCCTCTATCAACTTGATATAATTTTTGAGACAACTATCCCCCTCTTCTTCAACAATATTCATCTGTCCACCTCTTCTACACTGAACATCCTTGGTCTGTCCTTTACTTATAATCTTAACTGGAAACTTCACATCTCATCTCTGGCTAAATCAGCTTCTATGAAGTTAGACGTTCTGAGTTCTCTCTCCTGTAGCCTTTTCTCTCTGTACATGGGCCTTGTCCACCCACATATCATATGTGGAGGGGGCAGTTCCACTCGTACTGTTCTCTTAGATAGGGTGGAATCAAAATCTTTCTTCTTATCAACTCTCCTCTGACTGGCTGTCCTCAACCTATTTCTCATCTGCATCTCCTGCTATCTATCTTCCTCTGTTTTCATGCCAACTACTCTTCTGATATAATAACTGCATGTCTCTCCTCCTCCCGCAGCCTTGCTGCACAAGTCTTTTTTTTCTCTCCCCTCTATTCTGTCCATCTCTAATGCAAGAGTTACCAGTACTCTGTCATTCATCTCTCTTTAATTGCCCTTGGGCAGTTCTCCTCTTATTTAGAATGTAAAAAAACATCCTGGAGTGTTGGGTGTTTGGACTTCATCAGAATCAGGGCCATTATCTATGTTTTATGTTTGGATGCAAGGAATTTGAAGCGTTTTTAAGCTGTGATGATGTATCTTGATAACAGAAGATATTTTCCAACCATTTTTTATTGGTTGTTCACAAAATTGTACTGAGAAGGGCTTACCTGTAAAGTGCTTCAAAGTTCACTGAGTATGGTGACTCATCTTATTCCTGCATCTTATTTTGAGTTTCTCACGGCAATAATATTGTCAGTTGGACACTCAATTCCATGATGAAAGTGACTTAAGGTAGACACGTCTGCCAAAATCGTTCATGCCAGTACCACCTCACTTTTGGTATGGATGCAGTTATTACAATCGTAGAACTCCGGTTTTGGTCGTGGCTCAAAAAAAATGTTTCTTCCTCAGAACTTCCACCCAGAAGACATGTCACAAGGACACTCACCCAGACAGAATTTGTACTTGGATGTATAATGTTGTTATAATGTTTGTGTTCATAATTTTTGTGGTGCCGTCTTTACATTTTTAAGTTGGTTGTGGAAAAGAAAACTGCCTGGAGCTTCTTGGGTTTATTCCTTTGTGGTTACGCTACTACAGGTTATGGCCAACCAACCCTTCAGTCACACTGTGATCAGCTGTGACTCCACCACACACTAAATGCCTGTCGGTCTGGAGCTTTGCACATACTCAACAATCATCATCAGCAGCAGCAGCGTTATGATGCCACAGATACCTCTAGCATGCTACAGACTTGATACATTGCAGTTGACACACAGAACAGAACATAGCTGTCAATGGGAAGCTACAGTGAGCAAGGGGCTGCTTGTACTCAGCCTTTTACATGGCATTGTTTACAGACAGCTGAGTAATCACCACCTTCTACTTACATTATAATTCCTCCAAACATCTTCCCATGTCTCGCACTCATCGCATTATATCACCTTTATTCATCTCACCCTCATGATATAATGTTAGTCTCATCTCTGCACTTATTTTCCTGTTGTACAGTGTTTACAGGTGGAATTAACATGGCAACAGTAATGGTGAATGAAGTAAAGGGTTAAATATGTTGGTGGTACTTCACCTTCCTGGGAAATGAATGTCCCTGTTTAAATACTTATACGAAAAGTTTCACATATAACTGATAACTTAATTTTTTGTTGTTACTTTTGCATGATGGTGGCAGATGTCTTTCGTACTTGAGCATGCATGCTGAGATCAGTAATTAAATCTTTGTAATAATTGGCAATCTTAAGTAGTGGGATCATAAATCATAATCACAAAAACTCATTTCGTTCAACAAATTCTTTATGTAGAGGATATATTTCTGATTTAATTGATTTATCTCATCATTTGTATATATCTTTACTAAGTGACAAGTGAGTTAATAGTGTTGTGGCCTACAGGACTGCTTCTTGCTGGACACCGGCTCTGGAGTCTATGCCTGGATTGGCAGCGGCTCCAGCAAGAATGAGAAGGTTAAGAGCATGGAGATGGCTGGTCAGTGGTGAAAAATGTCCTAATGAACATTTTTTTCAGATTCTCTTAACTAACAGTTCACTATAATAATGATAAATAAATGTATAGAAAGGTCAATATATATGTGATATGAAGTATGTACCTTTTATTAAGAAAACAATGAGGTAACAATCTGTCACATCACTGTATTGTCTCCACAGCACAATATATGGAGCAGAAGGGATACCCCAAGTGGAGGAGTGTACAGCGTGTGGTGGAGAAAGCTGAGCCTGCCGTGTTCAAGTCTTACTTCAAGACATGGAAGGAGCCTGAGGAGCAAGTGGGGCTGGGCAGAGTCTTTAATGAGAGACAGATTGCTGCAAGTAAGTTATCAGAAAAGTAGGGAAACAGATTAACCAGGTACACACTAACATCTGTGACAAGAGAAGATAGCTAAGACTTGGAGCCTGGTATAGAATTAAATTAATGGTTTTATTTTCCTGCCAGTGCAAGCAGTGGAGGCAGACTTTGACCCCAGCTCACTGCATGCTGAGAAGCGCCGTATGCTGATGAAGAACGCTGGACCCGCCATTGGCTTCATGCCTGATGATGGCTCAGGCCAGGTCAGTGCTCCATTGATAAAGTACTGTAATGAGGGTAAAATGTAGCTTCCACAAACTGAATGTGGTGCCATGGTGATGCTACAGACTGGTGTTGATCTAACATCTGGCTTTCTCACGTAGATTGAGATTTGGCGCGTGGAGGACTTTGAGCTGCAGCCGGTGGACGAGGGTGCCAAGGGCTTCCTGTTTGGCGGCGACTCCTACGTCATGAAGTACACCTACGAGATTAATGGCAACGAGCGCTACATCCTCTACTTCTGGCAGGTGAGTGACGACTGACCAGTGATATCACCGTATGAAGTCTGATGTGATATTGTACATTTTTTATTATTTTCCTTGAAGTATTAGAACAATATACCTGTTAATTGCTTGCTTGAGAAGATGTTTATAGTGTTTTTCAATGGCATAAACAGGGAGTGGCAAGCAGTCAGGATGAGCGAGCAGCCTCTGCCATACACACGGTGCGTCTCGACAATGAGCTGAATGGCAAGGCTGTGCAAGTGAGGGTGGTGCAGGGCTCTGAACCGGCCCACTTCTTGAGGATCTTTAAGGGTGAGTGGAGCAGCAGCAGCTGTACTGAATACTGGCGGAGTTGTAGGTGGCAAAATATGAGAAAATTGGATAACTATCTTTTATTTTTTGTGATATACATTATTCTTCTTATTTACTGCTTTGATATTGATGACATAAGGATACAGTGATTTTGCTAGCTTTGAAACTGCTTAAAAAGGAAAAAATCTTACTAAATTGTTGTACAGGTAAAATTGCATACTTTGAATTTGAAATAGTAAGAGTAACTATCTTAATTAGTAAGTATTGGACATATTGAAAGCAGAGTTGCATTGTAGTGATATAATTCTCTCTCCCCTACCCTCCCCCATCCTCTCTCTCTCTCTCTCTCTCTCTCTCTCTCTCTCTCTCTCTCTCTCTCTCTCTTTCTCTCTCTC
>CM035191.1:13128905-13141732 GCA_020233015.1 Callinectes sapidus
AGAGAGAGAGAGAGAGAGAGAGAGAGAGAGAGAGAGAGACCTACTGAAACATCTCGACTCATACGCTTCAAGTTTCAGTATCATAGACACATTTCCACGACTTGAGTAACCTGTTACCACAATCCTTACGGAAATAACAGGAGAAGAATAACCTTGAAAACTCGCCAAATCATCTGCTAACCTTGAAAAATCGTGGTGAGAGAGCGGAGCCTTTGAATGCAGACTTAGGGGAGGGGGGGGGGAGGGGATGAGAAAATGTTGCGCAATGGAAGATAAGAGTGAGAGCTTCAATATGTTCCCAGCACTGTATCTCCCGTCATGCACTTTAAAGCTATAAGATGAAGGAAGCGCACATATACAGCAAGCAAGAAAATGACGAAATACTTAAGCAAAATAGTTAAATAAAGGAGGGAAATGGCGAAATACTTAATGCAAAATAGTTAAATAAAGGAGGAAAATGACGAAATACTTAATGCAAATAAATCAGTGAAAGAGGAAAATGACGTAATACTTAATGAAAATAAATCAATAAAGGAGAAAAATGATGAAATACTTAATACAAATAAATAAAGAAGGAAATAAAGAATGATAACGAATACCATAGTAAGACAAATATATAAATAGACAGTTTATACCCAATAGATGATGATAATTTCTCTTTAGTATTTATTTTGTAAGCAATAAATATCAGACTCTGAATCATAACTTTGTGTGCAGGTCAGATCCCACGGCGCCTGGTGACCAAGACACTGACGCTGAGTAATGGCATTGACTGGGGCACCATGGGGAAGCTGGAGTACTGCCCGGATGGAAGCTGGGCGACCAACTTCGAGGGAAAGGTAAGAGAGAGAGAGAGAGAGAGTAGTAATGATAATGATGATAATAATAGTAATAGTGATGCTGCTGCTAATAATAATGAATAAGGTGGAAGGAAACTCGGGTGTATGAAAATGAGTTTATTCCAGACTGGTTTTCGCGCACAGCTTCTTCAGGGGAGTCTTCTATAAACTTTCTTGGGGACTGGCACCTCAGTAGGCCTTTTTTCCTCACCACCTTTTATTTTTCCTCCCTTCTTGCATAAAAATGGTGTCTAAATGTCTGTACAATAATAATAATGATACTAATGGTAGTAATGATCGTGATACCAATTTCCATTATTAAAAGTAGCGTTCTGGATTATCTATATTAACTTTCTTGTTTTATTTGGTGACTTAAGGGTTTCGATGTAATTATGACCATAAGCTTCCTCATTTTTCTATCTCCTCTACTTTATTCTTAACCTTTCATTTCCCCTCTTCCTCACAACAATAACAAGAACTACTACTACTACTACTACTACTACTACTACTACTACTACTACTTCTATCCCTGCAGTTTGAGCCCTACACCTTCTTGGATACTGACGAGACCGGATTCAACGCTCTCCGACTGTACTGCTTCACCAAAGACAATGCCCTGACTGGTTTCATCACGTCTACGGAAGGAGAGAAGGGGGACTGGCAATGTGAGCAGAGAGAGAGAGAGAGAGAGAGAGAGAGAGAGAGAGAGGAGAGAGAGAGAGAGAGAGAGAGGGGGGGGGGATGGAAGAAAAAGAAAACAGGTATTGGAGGAAAAAATAATACGAAAGAGAAAGAAAACGAGAAGGAAAAAACAAAAATAAGGAAGAGGAAGAGGAGAATAAAGAGAAAAGGGACGCAAGGAGGTAAATAAATGAATAAAATAGGCTGAAATAAGAACTAAAAAAAAAGAATAGATAAAAACTTTGTCAACGTACATTTCCTCCGTAATATCGAAGAAATCTCAAGTTTTTCTCCCTCTGGACAAAACATGCTGACGTAAGGGAAGGAGGAGGAGGAGGAGGAAGAAGAAGAAGAGGAGGAGGAGGACAAGGAGGAGGGAAATGGTCGAGACATGTGCACGGACGAGATGCCTTTCTTGGGGGAATAACAACAAGGGAAGGAAGAGGAGGAGGAGGAAGAAGAGGAAGAGAAGGAGGAAGAGGAGGAAGAGGAAGAGAAGAAAAAGGAAGCAGATGAAAGCGAATAAGAGGAAGAGGAGGAGGAAGACGAGGAGAAGCAGAGAGGCAAAGAGAAGCACCGTTAATAGCAAGATGAAGAGGAAAAACATTATGTGTATGAAGAGAGAGAGAGAGAGAGAGAGAGAGAGAGAGAGAGAGAGAGAGAGAGAGAGAGAGAGAGAGAGAGAGAGAGAGAGAGAGAGAGAGAGACCCAACACTTTAAATTCCCTACATCTCGAAGCTCCAAATAATGACTCGAAACAATAGACACACCTTTCAACACACACACACACACACACACAAGGAAGACAGTAAGTAAGTAACCTTGTCCTTGCAGCAATGAGGTCCTGCCACGGTGGGTTCCTTACTGCGATGAGAGCGAGGGTCTTGCCGCCACAGGGAGCTTTAGCTGACGACGTGGCGGTACAGAACATGCAGCTGGAGTGTGACTACGGCCGTGAAATCCTGACAGCGGTGGACGGAGCCTACGCTAAGGTAACAGAGAGAGAGAGAGAGAGAGAGAGAGAGAGAGAGAGAGAGAGAGAGAGAGAGAGAGAGAGAGAGAGGAGATAGAGAGAGATGCGTCATAACCAATGTTCGTTTTTCCTTGTGTGACTTTTCTTTCCTGTCTTCCTCCCCCTAACCACCCTCTCTCTCCCTCTCTCTCTCTCTCTCTCTCTCTCTCTCTCTCTCTCTCTCTCTCTCTGGTGTTGTGAAGTTACAATATTGTGCAGTGATGTGAATCAGATTAGCTCTAGTTCAGGTGCTGTGATCCCCTGCTGTGATGCTGTGACGTGAGGTGTTTCAGATTTGCTTTAGTTCAGGTGCTGTGATGCTTTGATGCTGTGATGCTGTGATCCTTTGTTGTGATGCTGTGTGGTGTTTCAGATTCCCTTGGGTGACTGGGGAGAGTGGTCAGCGTGTCCCCAAGACTCAGCCATCTGTGGGATTCAGGTCAGTGTCTTCTCCTGTTACCACCTGCCTGTTGAATATTAACAGTGCCATCTCCTACCTTGACTTACCATTGCATTGCTGATTCTCTCTCTCTCTCTCTCTCTCTCTCTCTCTCTCTCTCTCTCTCTCTCTCTCTCTCTCTCTCTCTCTCTCTCTCTCTCTCTCTCTCTCTCTCCCTTGAATTCGAGTAATTTGTATTCATATCACAAAAACTCATTTCCTTTTTATATCCTATTCATCAAGAAATCTTTCCTTCTGTTTCTTTAACATGTATTTTTGTGGTTTTATGTATTTTTTTCAGTTTTTCTGTGTTTTTTTTTCTTTCCTATTTATTCTCCCAATTTTCCTGTGTTTTCAGTATTCATAAGGTTATTTTTAGTTTAGCTTTTCTCATAGTCCACCTTTTTCTTACCATTTAGATTTCAACCCTTTCAGTGCTATTTGCTCCATTTTTCTTCATAACTGATCACTCTACGACATATTTACCTGTTCCATAATTTCCCCAAAACCTTTAAACCGGGTAGAAATTGCAAAAAAATACACTCTTTTCCATGCATTCCTTTCTCGCAGATGCTAACAAAAAGATCCCATGCATTGGTACTGATGTTAATTGTCTCATATCACAGTGGAGGAGTTAAAGTTTCATACATTCTGCGTTTTTTACCTCACAGACCCAATATAACAAACCGACAGCCGCTGTGGACGATGCAGGTGTGTGTGACATGCTTTTGTTCTGCTGTTCCCTCAACGAAACCACCACCATCATGAACTAACAAGTAGATTATCGTTTTCATACGCCACATCCTCATTACGACGCTTAGAATATCAATAAATGAATGATGATGTAAATTCTATCAGAGCTCTTAGACGAATAATTGTAATGTAATGATTCCGACCAATAAATCTTCGACTTGCGATTATTTAAGTTAAGGGAAGGTGTATTGTGTTGCCTTAAAGAACTACGTATACTATGCAATCTTAGTTTCCAGAAAGATAAAGACGATTCTTGACGAGTTGTTGAAGGAAAAGTCTAAAAACAAATGTAAAGAAGAGTAAAAGAGAGAAGGATAAGAAAGAAAGAAAGAAAGAGAGAAAGAACTACGTATACTATGCAATCTTCATTTCCAGGAAGATGGAGACGATGCTTGACGAGTTGTTTAAAGAAAAATATAAAAAAGAAAAGTTTAAGTTCTGTGGAAACGAGAGAGAGAGAAAAAAAAAAAAAGAGAGAAGGAAAAGAAAGAAAGAAAGAAAAGAAAGAAAGAGAGCACGTTTCATAAGTACTTAAGCTATAACAAACGCGAAGCCTAACCTCCAGTCATATAGCAGAAAAGAGAGGCTGTATGTTCCCATAAAGAAAAAAAAAAAAAGAGGATTCTATGCTATTTTCTTGTAAGTGAATCGGCTTATCTCAATCATTCAGCCTGTCCACAAAAGCCTCTTGAATTCACGTGTCTATAGAAATTCCCAGCTGGAGCATAAAAAGAGTGCTGTCACCTGAAGGTACTTTTTTTTACCGGCTGCGTTTGAAGTGTTTCGAGAATACAAGTCTCAGAAATATTGGTGCGTTTGTCAGGATATCTTCAGAGTTTATAGATGGGGAATATGTTAGCACGCGTCTCTCTCTCTCTCTCTCTCTCTCTCTCTCTCTCTCTCTCTCTCTCTCTCGTACCAGCAGATAACCTGAACCCATTCCCCATAAAGCAAGAGCATCAACACACGGTTCAGTCTCGTATCATAATGGTTCAAAACTTCATGTCTCTCGTCGAGATAGCTCGTCGAGGCTATTCACTCGGAACTCAAGTTGGAAATGTGTGCGATATGATACAGTTTCCTAAAGGCTTGTTTAGACGTTTTATATGAATTTTGCAGGGTAAGGTTTAAGGGGGAGTTAAGGTACATACGTCTGTACATATGTTCTTGAAGACAGAATATTTTTGTTTCGTATCTAAGTTTTTCAATGACCCAAACTACAACAACAAAAGTTTTCCGGTGAACCAGGAAGAATATGACGAAAAGGAATATCAGATCTAGCCTTGAATCAACAACAAAACAACAACAACAAATTTATTTTAAGCAGGAAAGAAGTCTATATTTACTTACCAACAAAATAATCCTTACAACAAGAATAACTAAACATAAATAACAACACTAATTCAAGTACAAAAATAAACACGACATAAAATCACTAAAACAAAAGGAAGAAAATACCTCTACATGAAAAAAAAAAAAAAAGGAAAAAAAGAGCGAAGTAGAACAATACGAAAGCACCACAAACACTGAGCGTTGGTGGTGTCACGTGGGGATGAGTGAGTGAGTGAGTGAGATCCATATTTATAGTGTTGGTGGCCTCGATAGGAGCACCTGCTGGAGCCTGCCGGGGAGAGAATGAACAGCAGGAGGTGGTAAGTAGGCCGATATTGATTGAATTGAGACAGGATGCGAAGGACTGTGAAGGATTATATTGGCCGGCTAGGCTAGGAGTGCTTACAGAAGTCTCTCTCTCTCTCTCTCTCTCTCTCTCTCTCTCTCTCTCTCTCTCTCTCTCTCTCTCTCTCATTGACATTATATTGGAGAGATTAAAGGCAAATATACAAATAGCAAGTACACACGCACATCATTACTATACCAAGAACATTAAAACTGTAACACCGTACAAATGAAAGCAAAGTTATGAACAGTTACTCATGTGAGGAAAAAAAAATCAGGCATTACATTAGCAAGAATTAAAGGCAAATATATAAATAGCAAGTACACACACACACACACACACATCATCATTACTATACCAAGAATTCTGCATGCTTTCTGACCCCGTTGCTGGTGGAACTGCTAAAATTACACCGTTAAACGAGAAAAAAATAGTGTTGAATATTCATATCTTTTGGGAGGCGAACAACAATGACCCAGCAACGATATTGTTTTATTGGAGGTATTAATTAATATTTTTTTTCCCTGAACCAGCTTTGTGTTAATCGTGAAATGTTTATGTGACGCGCGAGTGAGTTACCTACGGCTGGCAGGGGTGGGTGGGGGGGAATATATTATCACTGCCAGCCCTCTCTCTCTCTCTCTCTCTCTCTCTCTCTCTCTCTCTCAGTTCATGAAATACACAAAACATTCAGTTCATGGAAAGATATTTATGATTTTTCCCGCGTTTGTGTAGTGATGAAAAGAAAATTCTAATAACTCTGTGTACAAAGAATTTATTCATTGTCCAATAAGAAATAGTTTGGCAGTTTTGAAGGAGGTTATCCGTAGCCTAGTGAATAATACCCATAGCCTAGTGAGAACTGATTTAGCCGTTTTGAAGTAATGTACTGCATATTTTTCTTAGGCAATGAATGATACATATCTGCGGTTCACCAAATGGAGAGATAAAAAAAGGGAGTCCAGGTTTTTCTGATTTACTTTAGGTTCTTTCCAAGCAGGTAGGCAATCACCAGCATCATCATCATCAGGTTCTTTTTGTTTTGGAAAGAGCAAACAAGTCTTTCGTCTGTAGCGCAACAGATAACACTTTGGCAGGCGTTTGATGTGCGGTGTAGTGAAGAGACGAGTAAAAGAAAACCCAAAAAAGAAAGAAAAAGAAAGAAAGAGAGAGAGAGAGAAAAAAAAAAAATATTGACAATCCTCAGATGTGTAGTTTTGTAAGGTAGAAAAAAAACATTATCATCGCTTCATTTTTTAGTTTATTAGCGCTTTTCCAACAAGGGGACAAATACTGCGTGATTATTATTAGTGTTCTTTATTCCCTGAGGACGGATTCAGCAGAAAACGGAAATAAATAGCAGCTTTTTTAAAATTTCCATACCTTTTTATATTGGTACTTCTTGTATGATGATCTATTTTTATTTTCCTCCCTGGTTCAAAGGAGAATTCTTCGTCATTCGTTACTTTGTTTAAATGATTATCTAAGTGACAGTCGGCGTAGTGATCAAGTTATTATAAAATGCAGCTTTTCCACTGATATTTACATTGCAATTCACTTACGATTAGAATTCCTCTCTTGTCACTGATTGTTTTGTTACACACGCAAAAGTAATCACCTGAGTGAGAGGAGTCAGCAGGTTGTAGCAAGAAATGTATCTTTCTTATTGGTATTTTTAGAGTAACTAACTGTATATGAGTGAAATTGCTCTTGTTATTGCTTCCATTGCTTCCCGGTGGTGCACAGAGGAAGTCATTACCTTGATTGCCTCTTGGAAGTCTAAATGGAAACAAACTCAGCCGCGTGAAACATAAAGTGGAAAGTCAAATATCGACACATCAGTCATTAACGCAGCTCCCATCATAACTAACGAATTTATCTTCATATACATAATGGATGCATGACGTAAGGTATAATAATTTATCAGCAGCCGTACATATATACACAATTTCTTATCTATTTACATTATTTTTAGACTAGATACACGTCCAGTTAGCTTCTCGTTTCCCCTTCTGGCATCAACATAAGAGGTTTAACACTTTCACTGCTATTTGGTTAGTCTCCCGTATTAACAAACCATCCTGGAGATCTTTCCTCTTAACTCAGCCATCTCAAAGAACTCTATTAGCTAAATACTCTTAAATATACTCTTTTTAATGATTTTTTTATCTTCCTTATCGATATTTGTTAAGATTTCGTTATTTTAGGACTGTGTTATGGTGTACATCGCAATAAAAGAGTTAATTCCAAGCGAGTAAAGAACCTTGGCATTCACATTGGAGAGGCTTAATTTTTAGTGTATATAGAACCTTGACTTCCACGTAAGAGGTTTAATTCTCAGTGTAAAAAAGACGAAACCTGTGACGCACTCTCTAAATAGGTTCGTACTCACTAAATCCTGGCGTGGTAGTTTATTTACAAGCAGCGTGTGTGTGTGTGTGTGTGTGTGTGTGTGTGTGTGTGTGTGTGTGTAATCTGGTGTAACAGGCATGCATACATATTTACCCAAAGCGTGACTTGTGTGCGTTTTCTGTTGATATCGCTTACACTTTTGTTTGAATGCGGTCCCGTGTGTACACCAATCTTGGCTACTGTGAGAGAGAGAGAGAGAGAGAGAGAGAGAGAGAGAGAGAGAGAGAGAGAGAGAGAGAGAGAGAGAGAGAGAGAGAGGTTACCGACTTTCGTACCTTGGTAGTGGAGTCAGACCTGTTTCATCATCAGTCACCTTCTGTTCCTCTGGTAAAAGTTCATAAGGAAAAAATGTGAATTGAATTGAGGTGATATAATTAAGTATATTTTCCTGGAAGTATGAATACGTGAAAGCATTTTTGTTGTTGTTGTTGTCGGCCGTTCTGAGTGCTGTGTATTTATTTACTTCTATTTTAATTTTCCGTGTACGTGCTTCACCTTGTCTCCCTGGCAAGTGAAAGACAGCGTGCGAGCGTCTATGTTAATTAAAAGTTGTCTTGCGAAAATAAGGGATTAATATGCTTTAGTCCTGCACTCTCTCTGTTCTACATATAAGGGAAGAAACTCACGCCACAAACACTTATAATTATTGTGGAAATTGTATAAACTAAGAGAAAAGTATTGATGTTTTTTTAGCTTTCGGTTAAAAAAGAAAATACATGAAAAATGTGGAAAAAAATATATTTGGTAGTGATAAACTTGCTATTATCACTAAAAGTCATATATACGTCGTTGGTGGGGAAGATGAAGGAGGTGGAGGAGGTGGAGGATGTGAAGGAGATGAGAGAGGAGACAGTGATAGTGGAGAAGGAGGAGGAGAGGGTGATAGAAGGAAAGCAAAAATAAAAAAAGGGTGGGCGTGCTGGAGGAAGGGGGAGAGAAGGATCCGAAGAGATGAAATCAGAAATAGTAATTATGAAGAGGAGGGAGGAGGAGGAGAAGGAGAACGAGGAGGAGGAAGAAGAGGAAGAGAAGGAAGGGGAGGCTAGTGATGGTGGTAGAGGGGAGAGGGAAAGGGGGGAAGGAACGCACTTATTATGGGAATGGACGGTGTGTGTGTGTGTGTGTGTGTGTGTGTGTGTGTGTGTGTGTGGGCGCGCTCTTGCACATAAGCTGAGGCCTTAATACCCGGCAGCTAGACATGAACTGCGGTAAACAAACAAAAGAGGCTCCTGGAAGAGAGGAGAGACGGAGGGACAGCGTGCCTCAGGGAAATCCCACACAGGACACGAGGATCAGTGTGTGTGTGTGTGTGTGTGTGTGTGTGTTTTCCATGAAGTGTCTCTCATTCGTAGTATATTTCTTTTCATTTCATATTTCTTTTCTTTTCTTTTTTTTGTTCCTCCTCCCTCCACTTCACGTAAGATTGGCGTCGTGCGTGCGCGCGCGCGCGCGCGCGTGTGTGTATTACCCTCCACTGTCGCTACGTCTGGCAGTGAACAAGAACGATAAGACACAAGAGGACACTCCACTATAGTCACTACAATAATTTAAGCTGGCACTTTTCTGTAACCTCGAGTTTAAAGGAACACCATAAAACACGCACATTTGAGACCACTATAGATGACTGACTTGATTATTTTCGCACCGCTGCACCGAGGTCATGTCGCCGCCTCTCAAGATCGCTAAAGCCACAAACACGGCACGAACCAAAATAAGACACCCACACAGAAGGCAGACTGAAGTACCGGCTTGAGTAGCTTCCCCCCCTCCCCTGTGATTATTTTTGGCGCTGCAACAAGGAGTATCTCTGTACCGCTGTGAAACTTGAGCTGAAATACTGAAAAAAATACTCCTATACAGATTAAAAAGTACTATAGTCTCGTTGTCTCTTGAATGTGACTCCTACTACATGATTATTTTCGCCCTGCAACAAGGAGTATCTCTGTACCGCTTCTTAATGAGCTAAAATACTAAAAAAAATAAGTAAGTAAGTAAGCAGTCTTTTAGGAACATTTTAGAATTTTACGTATAATTTCTCTCGGTAAAAGTGTTGTATGTCAATGATGTACATTTCTATTTCTTTTTCTTTTTTCTTTTATTTTTTTTTTCTCTTTTTACTAACCCTGTAAGAGTCTTGTCATATCTGTCCTTGTGTGTGGAGTGTCTCATTTGTGGTGGTGAGAGAGGAGGGGGGGCGGTGCTTCTCTCTCTCTCTCTCTCTCTCTCTCTCTCTCTCTCTCTCTCTCTCTCTCTCTCTCTCTCTCTCTCTCTCTCTCTCTCTCTCTCTCTCTCTCTCTCTCTCTCTCTCTCTCTCTCTCTCTCTCTCTCTCTCTTATACATTGTCTTCAAGCTGAACCAAAGATAAAAGACAAGAACCAGCAAACTCGTCAACTTTTGGATCAATGTTTTGTTTTTCTTCCGTCGTTTGAGGCACGTAAATAATTCCCTTTTTTTCCCCTACTCGTTTCCTGCACTATTTTCTCGAGCAACATCATGGAAGCAGCTCAGGTCGCGAGATACCGAGTGTTTGTTGGCAAGTTTGTTTACACTGGCTGTCTTGCGGGGCGCCGAGCTGGTAAAGGCGGCGGTGGTGGTGGTGGTGGCGGCGGTGGCGACAGAGAGTAAACATTATACATTGGACTTCCCCTCACAAAAAAATGGAGGTTTACTGAAATGATTCATACCTTTAACATTCCAAACAAAGATAAGGACTGTAAAAAAAAAGAATATATAGATACGAAAGAAGAACAAAAATAAACAGATTTCATTAAGTCACGGGAAAGCACAGGAAGGAAATGAACGAAGAGAGAGACAACACAGGCGAAACACACACACACCACTACAGACAGACAGATCAATGCAGTAGAACACCTTTACCATAGCCCCTAATAAGCCCCTGATAAGCCCCTAAGGCCCTATCCATTCCGTGCCGTCCTTCCCTTCATTTGCCCAAGAGAGGAGCAAGAACACCTCTCATTGCAAGACGTCTGGCAAACACTCGTGGTCTGCATTCGCCTCATTACTGCAACACTCAAACCGCGAGCTCTGAGGTAAAAGAACATGAAAGCTGGGGAAATACAGATCACACGAGAGAACATCTGCTAATGTAATCAACGTTTCCTTAACAACCTCTCCATCTCCTTCCCTCTTCTCTGTCAAGATTTCCACGGTTTGCAAGTTTCTGTAGCTCTTTTTGTTTTCCCTGTCATTATTAACTTGATAGGAGATCTGCTAATGTAATCAACGTTTCCTGAACAGTCTCTCCCTCTCCTTTCTTCTTCTCTGTCAAGATTTCTATGGTTTGCAAGTTTCTGTAGGTATTTTTGTTTTCCTGCCATTATTAACTCGAGAGAACATCTGTTAATGTAATCAACGTTCCCCAAACAAGCTCTACTTCTTCCTCCCTCTCCTCTGTTAAGATTTCCATCGTTTGCAAGTTTATGTAGGTATTTTTTGTTTTCCTGCCATTATCAACACGAGAGAAGAGGGAAGTTTTCAGATATTTGCGGGGTTATGGAGTGCTGCTAATGTACGTCTTCTCTTCATTTTGTGCCTTCTTTTCCCAGTAATAGATTCTTCGTCCTCTTTTTCTTCCTGATATATATAATGGTCTTATTTTTCAGTGTAATGCATGGGATTACTACACACACACACACACACACACACACACACACACACACACACACACACACACACACACACACACTCCTTTATCTACGAGTCTATACAACGCTGTTATTTTTGTTTACTTTTTTACTACCTCCTCCACTTATCTTTTGTTATAAGGACGAACTAAAACTCCGAGGAAACTATAAATAAAAGCAATGTTCCCTTCACTTGTCCCTCCTCTTTCCCCCTCTCCCTCTACCTCTCTCTTTCTCTCTTCCTCTCCCTCTTCCTCTCTCTCTCTCTCTCCCTCTCTCTCCCTTCCTCAATGCCACCCACACTCCTAGACTCTAGTGTGCCTCCTCCTACGTCGTTAAATATTGCAAAAGGCAGAAAAAAATGAATATAAAACGTGAACATGCTTTGGGTTGTGAAAGATTGACATATTTCAGTCGCTGTTTGAAATTTATAAAAAAGCACGAAATGATTCACGGTTGACCTCCTCCCACGCACGCACACGCACACACACACACGCACACACACACACACACACACACACACACACACACACACACACACGTATACACAAATCGAGTTAGACCTGTTAGGGAAATACAAGATTCATTGATAAGGGAAGCAGTGTGTGTGTGTGTGTGTGTGTGTGTGTGTGTGTGTGTGTGTGTGTGTGCGCGCGCGCGCGCCTGTGTGCGTGTGTCAGCTACAGTGTTACAGGAATCAGCATCTTCGTTTTGGATAATTGATGAAATTAAACGGCAATTTCGTCGAGAGAGAGAGAGAGAGAGAGAGAGAGAGAGAGAGAGAGAGAGAGAGAGAGAGAGAGAGAGAGAGAGAGAGAGAGAGATTGCACTCCTGACAGGGGCACATCAGGATCACAACCTTGAAACACACTTAAGGGCCACTCTCAGCCTTGACTCAGTGGCGGCAGAGGAGGAGGCATGGAGGAGGAGGAGGAGGAGGAGGAGGAGGAGGAGGAGGTAGTGAGTGGTGAGTGACGTCTGAGTGGAGGGCAGGAGATGGTTCTGTGTAGTATAGAATGGTGATTTAGAATGGTGTGTGATGAGATGAAGGTCAGTTTTTGCTCATGTGTTTAGGAGGAGGAGGAGGAGGAAGAAGAAGAGGAGGAGGAGGAGGAGGAAGAAGAAGAGGAGGTTTGTTTACAGAGAAATTAACTTTTTGTCGGGTGGTCGTGGCGTTTTCAAGAGGGAGAACACAAGGAGGAAGAGGAAGAGGAAGAGGAGGATGAGAAGGAGGAGGAAGAGTAAGAGGAGAAGGAAGTTTGTGAGTAGAGAGAGAGAGAGAGAGAGAGAGAGAGAGAGAGAGAGAGAGAGAGAGAGAGAGAGAGAGAGAGAGAGAGAGAGAGAGAGAGAGAAAGAGAGAGATAGATAA
>CM035191.1:13153186-13169346 GCA_020233015.1 Callinectes sapidus
AAAGCCCTGTCACCAGTGCATGCTTGAGGCTCAATGCAACTTTGATCTATAAACTACTACTTACTTGAAGTACAAGCTCCATTGCTTTTACAGTACATCTCTAATATTACTATATGAAGACTGATGTCCCTGTGGTTTTGGTACATTTATTATTCATACCATTAATACTATTATCATGTATAAAATTTCTTATCACATACATATTAGGCATAATGGTTTGATTATACTCTTACAAAATATGTGTACCTTACCAAAACAAATCAAAATGATCATATTCTGACAATTTAGGAATGTTTGGGCTCATAGGACTGATTTACTTAGACCTTAATCAAATTAAGCTGGCAAGACTACAAAAGTACGTAATGACTATATTCTGCAGGTTGAGTAGGAGGAAGGCACTGGCCAGGATCACTTGACCAACACACGAACACACACCCAAAATCAGAATGACCATAAAGCACAAAGCACCACCAGATTATTCATAAAGATAACAAATATTGATGTAGCGTTTCCTCCCAGGCACGGCTGGGAAGTGGCGGCTGCGGTGGTGGTGGTCTAGCCCAGTGCTGCGTTGCTCTCTGCCAGGTGAGTCTTCACGTCTTCATAGCTCAGCAGCCCCTGCAGGGAAACCTTAGCATTAAGGTCCATTTCTTAGGTGTGCTTAGTCTGCTTAAGGTTAGGAATTCATTAGTATTGATTTGCTGGTACTGAAAGAAGGACTACTTATGTCATGAATGTATTTTTACATCTCAGGGTGTTGAATCTTAAGGTCCATTTGTGATTATCAATTTTGTTGGTTAAAATGGTATAACGTTCTTTTAAAATAAAAGAGAGACCTCTTTTAAATCCCAGTAAAATTGAATGATTGCAATGAATGCAGATGTTATCAGATGAGAGGCTATACTAACTAAAATATATTACTTCCATATTATAAGATCTCAAATAATTTCCTTTAATGTGACACAAAATTGAATAAATGATGTTTGAGATTCATGAATTGCTATCACCCTGAGTAGTGATAAAAATATATTCATGTTAACATAACCTAGAAATAAAGGAAATGCTGCTAAATATGAAATGATTTTAACTGTCTTTATCTTGCCACTGAAGCATGTTTAAGAAATACCAGCATCTTGATGAAAGAGATTACCAGTTTTAGTGAAGGGAAATGAAAAATTTACAAAACTTTCTACTCTGTGAACACTAATTGATCAGCAGATAATGATGAAGCTTATAAAAGTTAATAATACGCCTTAGCTTAGAACAGTAAACATGCGGGCAGAAGCAAGAGCAATAGCATATCAGCATTCCCATTACAATAACCAAAGTGTTTTGGTAACAATATCAAACCATTCTTTCTATCAACCACAACCGCAAGACAATAGGACAGTTGTACAAACACCAACAAATATAAAGCCACAAACATACACAGCATCCTAATAACTTCAAGTTGTTCATCTTTATCTGTGAAATTCTGCTCTAAAGGAAAGACCCACAGTATACAGCATTATGCATTATTTGCAGTTTTGTTTGTATTGCAGCGTTAAGAAAGATGAGGTATTTGTTTGGAATAACTTTTTGCCTTCACGAGTCAGCATTACACAGGAAGTGCTTCTTTCATAACTACAATTCTTTCCTTCATCTTTGACATAGCTCTGATAGGAAGAAGTAATTGACAATGGTGGTTTTCAACTAGGAATTTGCCATATGTATACTCCAGTAAAGGTTTGATTATATTTTTTATGGGGAAAAATAATTTGCCATGTATATAAATCATTATTCAAACAGCTTCCTTGATTATGTGTATGAATAGCAATGTCCTGCAGTGTTCCTAAATTCGATCTAATATGCTATTCCCTCAATCCACACCTCTTATCTAGAACTTTTGTAATCCCCGTCCTAGCTTAATAGTATCTTAAATTGTAAACTACACTTCAAACCTTCTCTTCCCCACCTGACCACTCCCATTCTATAAAGGCCATTTGCGGCAAAGAGTATTAATTCAAGTAACACTGCTGGAGATAAAGCCTGTAGACCTGTACAGCCCAGTGTTATAAAGGCTGGTATGACACCCACCATAGCCATGAATTGCCCTCATCATGCACTTCATAACATGGAACACAATAAAGACTTGCACCACACCACACTATAAGGACAAATATAACACCTACTATTAGACATGAAGGGAAAAACATGCAAGAATGCATCCTTTTTACTATTAAAACTTGTCTAGTCTAACTTTCAAGTATCACATATTCATTTCACTTGATGTCTTCAAATAATTTATGTACTGTAAAACCTCCACAAGTTGGCATAATAGGAGCTCAGCATATGCTAACTTATTTAAATGCTGATGTGAATAGAAAGCCATCTAATGGAGATTTTATTGTGTAACATAACTTATAATGAAGACTTGTTAATATCACAATTTTGCCTGTAGTTACTAATAATTTGGTTTGCACTTGTGATTTACCTATTAAATAAATAAATGCAGCAGCAAACCACTACAATTTCAGAAAATTTCATCATCACACAATTGTTATAGAATAGCAGTGCTCTTTATAAGCACTGTATCATGCAAGCACACAGTAAATACTGTATTTCTATACATATAAGCTGCTGTTACCACCACCACCACCACCATTACACTTACCAATTTACCACGGCCCCTAATAACTGTTTAGCTCTTGAAAGTCTGACTCTTTTAACCTGATTAATGTTTGTGTATTAGTTTTTCATTGCAAAACATGGTTAAGAGTTGCCTCTTCAAGTACATATACCCAGTCCTCATTAGTAGTAAGTTAGGAGTTAGGAGTTATATCCAACACTAGGAGCAACAGTCATGCTGGAGAAGGTACAGCAGCTTTTCTTAACTCTTGCATTCAGTACTGGTGTTAATGTTGACTGTGATGTTTGGCTCAAGTTAATACTTGAAATACAGCCATATATAACTCAATGTTTTTTTTCTCTTAGTGTCATTAGACTTTACACTATATTATGAATATTTTATTTGTTGATGGAAGGATTTAAAGAGGTAAAATAGAGAAGAAGTATGCTTGCAAACAGAATATAAGATAATCACAATTCATAATAATAAATCTGTCAATAGAATCCAACCTTCCATATATTTGTACTTAATATGGTAAAGGAGAGCTTGAGTTAAGAATCTCATCCTAACATTAGAAGAGTGAGAATCTCCTGCAACATGACTGGAGTTCCATCAGGGAACAGTAATGAAGCACCGCAGGTTGTTAGTGTGCCGCAGACACCTTGGCTGATCTGCCTTACTTTACTCTCATTGGCAACAGCAACAACTAGCAGCAGGGTGCTCTTTCTCTGCTGGCGCTTCCTCAACCTTCAACAGCTGATCTTTGGTTATATTTTCGCTTTCTTCTTTAGCGTTATGGACTATATTGTTTTCAATCATTTGAGGCATCGCATCAGGGCTGGGGCACGGCTGCAACAACCACTGGGTTAGTGGTCAAGACACCCTGGGGATTGCTGAGTCAGGTACACTCGCAAGGAATCATAACCTATGTGAGCCTTCTAATCTAAATCTAAGGTGTGGGTGGATTAGGTGGTCAGCTCACCACACAAGGAAATCAACCTTTAGTGCTAAATATTAGTGTACAGGATCTAGTGTGCATTAAAAAAGACCATTTCCCACCACTGATTTGAATGAAATCAGAGGAAAGAGTGGTGGTAAAAAACCTATACTCTAATATCAGCTATAAATCCCAGTCCTTCATGAGGTTCAACCCATTTTGTGCTGCTAACTGTTACTTTAAACACTTGTCTTGTGTGCATTGGTTGTCAGTGAACACATGCCACTCATCATGTTCCTTTCATATAAAACTTGGTGTATATATGGTAACATGGACAACTTAATCATTTCAGAGGCAACACTCATAAACTACCAAGTCAATACTCAATCATTCATTATGCTGTGAGCTTGTGTAATGATATAACATTTTCTTTAAATAGAGGCTTCATTTCCTCAAAATATACCACCGTACCATTCTCATCTAAGGAATCCATTATAAGATACAATATTGTTTCAGTGGTTAAGTGGTTAAGATTGATCCCTGTCAGGCAAGTAACAATATAGCTGATCCTTTGCATTACTTGATTCCTTTGGCAGAAAAATACTTGAATCTTGCTGTAACAGTTGTAAGAAACTAGTGGAGTGGATCTGCCATCACAAAAACTTTTTTTTAATACATTATTTGCTTGATGCTGTCCCACAAAACAGCAGAGAAGCCTCTATAATCAATCCTAAAGATGAGGATGGCAATATTTTAATGGAAGCCCAAAGCACTACTCCTGTCCTGAGAGTGTCTGTGTGAACACCGAATGTTGCTGTACGATACACTCTCCACTGCCGTCTGTCTGTCCTCACTTCATGTATGTCTCTTATTGTTGCACTTCTACCAACTGCCACATTCCCAGCATGCTAAGAAGGGTACAGTCACTACAGTCAGGGAACAAAGTGTCCATCTCCATTCTTCTCTCTAATAATAACTTGATGCTTACATGATACTGTTCCCAACAATGTCCCTCAAAGATAGCCATCCCACAGCCCATTAAATGGCTTATGCCTACTCGCAGCAGAACAAACTGCCATAGGGACAGCATGCACTACAGGCAATGCAATGTGTAGGTTAAGCTGTAAGCAATACCACCTAGGAACACACAACGCACATCACAGTACGCAAGCCGCTTAATCCACCTTCTGTAAGAGATAACCAGAAGATTTAGTATTTAATATATATGCTTACTAATTAATCATAATATCTTAATTCACTTGATATTTGCTAAGCAGAGCATTTTTTTTTTATCAAGAAGCATTGACAATCTTAAAAAATGCTTTCTCATTCAGGATATCACAGAAAATGACAAGACTGCAAATAGCCAGTCATAAATTTTGCATTCAGGCCACAGCGGTTTTTTAATTTTTTGCTTCATGCATCATGTGTGAATTTCTAGCCTATTTGAAGCAATGTGTCATCAAAAGCCTGAAGTTTCTCAAACACAAAGTAATTTTAATGATTTTCTTTACTTGACCTTTATGTAGAGAAATGAATTGTCTGAAGGCATTCATTACATGACTCAAGATATTCTCTCAGTGAGCTTGTATAGACTAAGTAATGAATATCTGTTTCAGGAGTCTAAGGATTTGTGGAAAGGTTACATTGTTGAGGTAGTTTACTGTGCACTGTATGCCACTCCCAGGACCATTACTATGCAAACAAGTTACAATGCTCAAATTACTCTAGCCTGCTGAGATCTAATGTACTTGTCTTAACTCTCTCAAAGGTACATACACATTTCCCTCTCTTATTTCAATGGGTACAATATTCTTTTGTTTGCAATGCATGCATAACCTGGATGCACAGTAGGCCCAGAGAAATTTGAAATGTGTGTTTATGATCTGCATAGGGAAAGAATAGAAGCACTACAAGAGTACAGAGAAAAAGATTAATTTAGATCAATGAAATAGTTTCTTGATGTACTACACTATGTTATACTTACACTATTACATCAAAGATAAAATGATAAATGGAAAAAAACATGGAAATTATAGTTATAGCTTAGTATATTATTCATGGAACCAATTGAAGTGTATATTTTCAGACTAATAATGTATGAGTCCAGTGAAACACCCAGGCCAGGCACTAAGCACATCCACACACCTCCCACAGGTCGGGGTTCCAGGCAGGGAAGATGGCGGTGAAGGCGGCGGGCTCCTCTCCCTGGTTGATGCGCAGGATCACGGTGGTGTCCAACGAACGCTCCGTTGGGTCAGTCTTGATGTAATTCTGTCATAATGAGATGTTATATTTTACTGCATTCCATCGCAATATTATAGTTACACAGCCATTACATATTGTACTTTGGGAGTTAGTATTTCTCAAAAGCTTATGTCCGTATTCAGAAACATTTTGCTCTCTCACTACGACTATTTTCCAAGGCCACAGAGATTAGTGGGTTTTCAATAGTGTTTCTCTAGTTAATAATATAAAAATCTTGTCATTCTGCTTCTAGAAATGTAAAAACACCTTAAAAACTCAAGTACATTTAAATAAAGCTTTGCGAAATAGTGGAGGTGAAGTAGAGAAGTGTTTGAGAATACAAGTCTTAACCCATTCAGTAGTGGGACACATTTTTACCTGAATTTTAGGTATGATTAGACCATAGGAAGGGTCTTTAGAGTTCAGAAGCTTAATGGCCAATATATACTATTCTAATTCCCACATGAGTTTCTGAAGCTGTATAAAATCAACAAAATAAGCAGAAAAAATGTAAAAATGAGTCCCAGTGCTGAAGAGATTAAGCAAATATTAATTTCCTCAATACTTAGATTTTCAGATAGATATTTGAGTGTATTATTAACATTGGTAGTACACACACCTCTGCCATCTCCAGGGCCTTCTCCTTCTCCTGGTCATCTGAGCCACGGCCAACCCAGACATACACCTCATCGCCAGAGTCCAGCACCATCACGTCATCCTCATTCAAGTCCTGCAGGATGGGAGAGGTTGTCACTCGTGTGTGATGTGGATTAAAGAGAGTCAACACACCTACAACAGTGGCAAAGTGAGTAGAATGCCTATCAAAATACACATCACTTTTAGGATGGTATCAAATTATTGAGTAATTTTTTTACTTGCTGCATATCAGGCTTTGCTTTGATTACTATTTGCTTATGACATGTATTACTGATTTTGATATCTTTCTACAATTGTGCTGGTATGCATTTCAGTGAAGAGATCACTACAGCAGTAGTACAAGAGGTTAGAGAATCTATTAATGAATTATTCAAGATTCAAATCTCAAGATATTTGCATGGGTGTCCTTTAATGCTTAACTGGAACTTTATAAAAGGTTACAGAAGATAAGCTAAGCCAACAATTACTTACTTCCTGGGAGAAGTGAGACACTTCATTCACCCGCAGGCAGCCGGCCGGGGAGATGGTGCAGTGGAAGAGGCGAGGGTACAGCAGCGGCCTGTCCACATCACGGCTCGTCTGGTATTCCCCTTTGCCTCCCAGACTCTCCCAGAAGCCGTCGTCTTCCTCACCTTCAGCAAGTGTCTGAAGAACAGTCAGCTTTTAATTCCTCTTTACTTATTGATAAATTTGGATAACAGGTGTCTGTTATGAAGTCAAGATGCTCTTATTACAGTTCTAACCAGCATTGCTTCACATGCTTTGCATTCTATGTATGAGAGAGAGAGAGAGAGAGAGAGAGCATTAAGCAGAGGGAAAAACACAGATTGAAGCAAGGTACCTTATTCCCTAATATTTTGGTTACAAAACCTTCTTTAGAGAGAATACAGAAAAACAGAAAGCCACCACTGCAGCCACCCAGCAGGCTGAGCTGCTGCCCACACTGTACAGTAGATGCTGCTCTCAGTTTGTCTATATTCTCAATGAAGGTGGTTTTGTCACCAAAATATTACAGAATGAAGTACCTTGCTTAAATCTGTGTTTTTCACTGTACTTAATACTCACATTGTCTTTATCTGATCTCTCTCTCTCTCTCTCTCTCTCTGATACATAGAATGCAAAGCTGTTGATACATTGCATGTCAAGCAATGCTGGTTAGAACTGTAGTAAGACCATCTTGACTTAATGGACACACACACCTGTTATACAAATTTATCAATAACTAAATAAGAATTATGTTAGGGAATAAAGTACCTTGCTTCAGTTTGTGTTTGTCCCACCACCACTTAATACTCTTTCTCTCCTCTCCTCTCCCTCTTCCACCCACCCACACACACACACACACACACACACACACACACACACACACACACACACACACACTCTCTCTCTCTCTCAGTAGCTACAATGACAGCAATAATGATGACAATGACTCCTCCTTACCTCCAGATCTCTGCCGGGGGACACCAGACCAGCCACTCTCTCTCCCATGGCCTTCTCCTCTTCATTGGCACCCTGGTAATTAAGTGCATTGACACGTTAAAATAATCAATGCTCTATATATTTATACTCTAAACCAAAGACGTTAAGTATATAGGTATGTTATCTCTCTTCCTCTTCACTGATACTCTGGTAATTGTATTTGCATTTACACGTTAAAGTAATCAATGGTCTATATATATTCAAGTTATCAATAAAAGCCATTATGTGTCTAATCAACTGTTTATGAGTATTATTGGCTGAAAGGTTAACTGCTCCACATTGATCTATCCTTTTTATTATTTACTGTATGCTAATAGTTAAAACTTCATCTAACTCACTATCTCACTCAAAACAATATTTCAATCTGAGCAATCAACATTTATGGAATTACAAGAAGAAACAAAAATCTATATTGGTCGCTCAAGTTGCTAATCTCTCATCTCCTGTACATATGCTTATCTCATATACTAATCTCTCCCTTTCCTTCATCTTAACTTCTTCAAGTACCACATGCACTCCACTCCACACCACCACCACCACCACCAACTCAAACCTAACACAACTTATCACAAACACTTCCAATCAAACACAAATCTAACCTTTCCAATCCACAGGTAAGTCTTGGCCGGCGTCTCCAGAACATAGACGTCATCAGAGTTGAGAGAGGCGGCCTCCTCTGCCACCTGCAGAGCCCGGGTGTCCAGCTCACACGTCCCACGAACCTGCCGGGCCATGGTCAGCGTTACAATACAATGAGAACCACCACCACCATCACCACTATACAACAGACTCCCCATTAACCCCTTCAGTACTGGGATGCATTCTTTATATTTGCTCTGCTTATTGTTTGTTGATTTTATGCAGCTTCAGAATCTCATGTGGGGATTACAATAGTACAGACTCTGGGCCGTATTAACAGAGATTCTTAACGTAACTTTTCTTTGACAAATTTCTGGTCTTGAAATCCATCTTGACCTACTGATATTGATCTCATTTTAACCATTATCTCATCGGCAGCTTCAGATTTATTGCTGATGAGATAATGGCCAAAGTACAACACCAATTCTGGGAGGTTACAATGGATTTTAAGACTACAAATTCATCTAAGAAAAAGCTACATACTTAAGAAGCTCTATTAGTACCGGCCGTGGCTATTAATCTTCTGACCTCCACAGACCCTTCCTAATGTCAATAAAATGGTCTCCTTACACCCAAAACTCTCAGTAAGAATGTCTTAATACTGAAAGGGTTAATATCTTCAGTAAAGCTTCTACACTGATGGGAAGAAAAATCATCTTCAATCAGCATGTTACAGTACAGGAGGAAAATCATGTTTCTGAGTGACGTACCCTGAAGAGACGAGTGCCGTCCACATCGTAGGTGTCGTGGTCGTGGACGTTCTTGAAGCCAGATGCCTTGCCGCCCAGGAACACCACCATCTGACCTGCTCAACCAACACTCCATTAGCACTTCATCCTTCCTTCACTCTTCATTCCTTACTTTACATTGGAAATACATGAATAACTTTATTTAACTATTCACTAATGATAAAAACGTTTCCACACCATAAGCTCATCTGTGTTTCATTTGCAAGTCAGTGATTCAGGGCCAAGCAGAGATAGAAATGGAATGACGGGGCTGTGGTTTATATTATACATACTTAGGGTCTGTGGGCTGTTGAGAGAGAGAAACAGAGAGAGAGAGAGAGAGAGAGAGAGAGAGAGAGAGAGAGAGAGAGAGAGAGAGAGAGAGAGAGAGAGAGAGAGAGAGAGAGAGAGAGGTAGCAAACCAACACACAAAAAAGACAATAGATGTAAAAAAAGTAAAAAATAATGAACGTAAGCAGGAAGTACGCGGTGCAAACTTGACCTGACAAACAAATGGAGCAGGTAAACACGCACAAAACCATGAGAAAGGTAGGCGATCCTATCTAAAACACTCTGAACTATCTCCACTTAGTGATGTTAAGGGCAGATCAATTAGTTTCTCATTCCCCCTTTGATTAATTTCCTCGTTTTCCTCTTCCTCTTCCTCTTCTTTGTTTTTTGTTGTTATTGTTGTGGTTTTGTTCATGTTTCTCTTCCCCATTCTCGTCTTTCTACTATTACTGTTGCTATTTCTACTGTTTCTTCTTTCTACTCGTATTCTGCTACCATTAAACTAAAAAATCTTATAAATAACTCCCTACTACTACTACTACTACTACTACTACTACTACTACTACTACTACTACTACTACTACTACTACTACTACTACTACAACTACTACTACTACTACTACCACTACTACTACTACTACTCTCATTAAATCTATAATACTAACCATCATAAAATATTGAAATAATACGCAATATAAAAAAAAGGAAGCAAAATAACGGAGGTTCTGCCCTGTACGTTCCAGTAATGTTTGGTTCTAGTAATGCCAGAGGGCGCCACACACAGCTCAGTTTTGGCGCGCTTTTCAGTGAAGTGCTCGTTCGTAGATGTTGTTATGGTGCTAATACCTGCTAATATATTCCCTAACAAGCATTATTTTGTGCCTTCGAATACCCTATGGAGCTTCTGTGTGCTGTGCCTATTGCCTCACTAAGTCCTGGTAAGCGGAGTGAATGGGGTATTAAGGTAATGTCAATGTGTATACTTACCTTGTCCTTTGTTTACCTCCCTCCTGCACTACCTGTTACTCCTTCACCAGTTCTCAGCTACGGTGCTTCTCCTCCTCGTTGTCTTGTTTCATGGTATCCTTCCTCTTCGCTCTTTCCTTCCTTCTATTCCTTGTGTTTGTCCTCTCCTCCCTTTTCCTTGCCAGTGTTATTTGTCTTTATTTATTTGTCCTTCGTTTAAAACCTTGCTCCTCCTCCTCCTCCTCCTCCTCTTCTTCTTCTTCGTCCTTGTCCTCGTCCTCCTTCTCCTCCCGTTCCATGCATTAACCTTCCCTCCTGAACAATGAATACAAAAGAATGATCCAGTGAATATTTTACGAAGGTTTAAATTCGTCGTCTCTCCCTTAAGTAAACCCGCCAAATGTGTGTGTGTGTGTGTGTGTGTGTGTGTGTGTGTGTGTGTGTGTGTGTGTTCAGCATGTCCTCGCTTCTCTATTCTTTATTGATGTATTTGCTCATTCTTCTCTTTTATGCATCGACTTGTCTGTCTGTCTGTCTGTCTGTCTGTTGGTTTGTCTGGCAGGTTGAAATGCACGAGTGGAAGTGAAAGGAAGAGTTAGAAAACGGTAAACAGCTTTTAAGGACCGAGAGAGAGAGAGAGAGAGAGAGAGAGAGAGAGAGAGAGAGAGAGAGAGAGAGAGAGAGAGAGAGAGAGAGAGAGAGAGAGTTAACCGAGTGGAAATCAAATTAGATGGAGTGAATTTTTAGTGAGATGAGATAGATAAAACCCATTAAAATTTACGACCGAAGAGTGAAATAAGGAAATAGAAGAAGATAAAAGACAAGAAAATATTCAAAGAAACGGTGTGTTTTTTAAAAAGGAAGGTAAAAAAGAGAGATTAAGAGATTGACAAGGAGGAAATATTGAACGTAGAGAAAGAGAGGGAGAGAGAGAGAGAAAGAAGAGAAAGAAAGTGGAAGAAAACGAGTGAACAAGAAAAATATACAAACAATGAAACAAATTACCGAAAAATAAGCGAAAAAAGAAAGAAAACAGAGAAAAACCAAGAAGAAAAATACAACTAAAGAGAGAAAAAGAAAAAAACAAAAACAAGAAAAGGCTAAACAGTTTCAACTTACAGGAGACACAGTGACAAGCAGACATGTTTAAAAAGGCGGAGACAGCGACAGTAGTGATTACCCACGTGGATGAGGAAGAAGGTGATGGCGGCCCCAGAGGCACCATGTCCTTAGCCACCACCAGAGGCACGCACAATATGGAGGGGCTGTCACAGGAGCAGACTTCGGAGGGGAAGAAGGAAGATGAACAGGATTTGATAGAACGCTCCAAAGGTGAGAGAGAGAGAGAGAGAGAGAGAGAGAGAGAGAGAGAGAGAGAGAGAGAGAGAGAGCTACCCTACACTAACCAAACCACATGTTCCCTCCTTCAGGTCCATCTTGCAAGTACATAATGCTATACAACAAGTACGTCATCCTGGGGTACCTCATGTTGCTCTGCCTATTCCTGGGCCTCATCCTGCCCTACATCCTTGCCTCCTTCGCCTTCCCCGTCACCGTGTACAATGCAAGAGGTTCCTGCTTCCTTAACATATCCTACAGGTGTGTATGTGTGTGTGTGTTTCTTGTTTATTTGTTGTTGTTGTTGTTGTTGTCATTGTTGTTGTTGTTGTTCTAGTTTAAGTAGGTGCCTTGTTCTTGTTTATCATCATTCGTCGTTATTCATTATTCATTATCATTACCATCCCTTTCTCTCTTTTTCTTTTATTTTTCTTGTTTATTGTTCTTATTGTTCTTCTTGTTGTTCTTCTTTTCCAATTTCTTATTCTTATTTTCTTGTTATGCTTATTTTTTTCACAATTAACCAAGGAATACGACAAAAGATATGAATTCCTCCTCCTCCTCCTCCTCCTCCTCCTCCTCCTCGTCTTCCACTTATAGCTTGGCAATGGGTGTTTTCTTTGCTCTGGGGAATGAATAGAAGAATGACCTGAATCACCTGTGCTCATTATGTCACCAGGTATAATGATTTCATGCTGATAATTTGGTGAGCTTCGTAGGAATCTATTATTATAAGACTCTGCCTGTTTTTTGTATTAGTTTCCACCCATATATTCTCTCTCTCTCTCTCTCTCTCTCTCTCTCTCTCTCTCTCTCTCTCTCTCTCTCTCTCTCTCTCTCTTGTTCTCGTTCTCGTTCCCGTTCTATCAGTTCTCTCATATTTTCTTTCACTTTCTCTCATCCTCTCTACTTCTCTCCTTCTCTCTTTCCTCTACCTCCACACACAGAAATACATGTACACCTTCTCCCTCTTTCCCTCTCTTCCCTTTTTCTTCTTTCTTTCCTTCTTTTTCTACTCTTCTTTCTTCCTTCAACAAATCTACCAATGAACCTCTTACTCTTTTCCTTTCTCTGATTCCCTTTCTTTTTCATCTGTCACCACCATCTCCCTCTCTCTCCCTCTTTTCTTCTCTCCTTCTGATCGCCTCATTTCTCTTTCTTTTACAAATCTTCCAATGAACCTTTTACTATTTTCTTTTCCCTCTGATTCCCCTTCCGTGTTCTGTCTCACCACCACCACCACCACCACTACCACCACCACCACCACCACCACCACCACCATCGCCACCAACATTCCTGGCACCAATTTGAAACCTCTGTCTTGTTTACGAGAAGCCTTCAGGAACTAATGGAGTTGGTTCGCTGCACACCGCTGTCTTGTGAGTGTTGTCTTCATTACGCTCATGTTATGTAAGAGAGGGGAGCAGAGGGTGTATAAGCTGTTTCAGGGTTTATAGGGACTGGGGGGGGGGGAAGGAGGGAAGGATGAGGGAGGAAGAGGGGTGTGTTTGGTGCTTGTGTTGTGGGGTGAGGAGGTGGTGGGTTGGAGTGTTGTTGTTGTTGTTGTTGTTGTTTGTTTGGTCTTTGTTTTATTTTGTTGTGGTTGGGAAGACTTCCAATAAAGTGCTGTGTCCCCGTTTGTTCGTGTTCATCTGTTTATTTGGGTTTCTTTTTCTTCTCTTTCTTCTTCTCTTCTTCTTCTTCTCCTCCTCCTCCTCCTCCTCCTCCTTGTCTTTGAGATGAGTTTCTTATCTTTAATTGCCTTGTCTGTCTCTTTGTTTCCTTGTTAATTGTTTATTGTTTTTATCTGTCTCTGGTTTACGTCATTCAGTCACCAAGTCTGTCATTTAGCTTCTCTCTCACTTGTTTCTTGTTTAGTGAGGGAGTGAATCAATTAGACATTTAGTCAGCCCGTCTTTCAGTTCCTTTTCTCTCTCTGTGTGTATTGTTTTCCCTGGCTGTCTCGTTCTCTTGTCTCCTTCAGGTTTGTTTCAGTATTTCAATCCTTTACCAGTGTGTGTGTGTAGTGTGTCTGTGTCTGACTCATCCTTCTGTCTCTCTCAGGGTTGAGTTAGTCTTTCACTCAATTCTCTCAGCTTGTAATGTTTTCCTGGCTGTGTCTCATTCTCCCCCCTCTCTATCTATCTATCTATCTATTTCTCAGGTTTGACTGTCTTCCTGGGGGATCAACACCCACGAGGGACGAGTGTTACGCTCTGGGATGCTGCTTCGCCACTAACATCGGTGACCTGTACGCCCCGACCTGCTTCCACTCCATCCCCTCAGAGTACGGCTACCGCGTCACGAACATCACTGCGTCCCCGGGGGTGCTGGTGAGTGACGCGGCGTCCCGGGATGGGCCTCAAGTCAAGGGTAGGAAGGTGTATCGACTGGGCAAGGCGGGGGACATCACCCTCGATCTGGGGGCCATCAAGGACAAGACGAATTTCGGCACAGAGGCGTGGTCACTGAAGGCCAAGGTGCAGCGAGGCGGTGGTGACGTGGTGAGGGTGTTGGTGTACAGCCCAGACCATGACTTCCTCGAGGATGACTTCGCCGCAGAGCCCGCCGCCTCTTACCAACTGGACGTGGCGGTGACGCAAGACCTGGACGGGGACTTCAACATCACGGTGACGCGTCTGGCCACGGGGGAGGTCGTGCTGGAGACGGTCTTCGGCCCAATGATCTATGGCAGGAACTTTGCCGAGCTCACCACCCGCATCCCGACCCAGCAGCTGTACGGCCTCGGTCTCAGGAGGAACTTCGACTTTGAGCCAAACTACAAGCACAGGGACCGCTGGCCGCTCTTCACACAGGAGACGACTTACGAGGTGGATAACACGACAGTCGCCTCAGGAAACAGCGGCGCCCATCCCTTCTACATGAACTTCGAGAAGACCCCGGGGTACATGTATGGCTTGTACCTCAGAACTTCAGCCCCTGTGGAGGTGGGCGTGCTACCTGTACCCGCCGTGGTGTTCAGGGGCGTGGGTACCCTGTGGGACCTGCGCATCATGGCAGGACCCACCCCGAGGGACGTGACGCGGCAGTACACGGGGATGGTGGGACGCCCTGCCCTGCCGCCTTACTGGGCCCTGGGATACCACCTGTGTCGCTCCGGCCTGGCACCTCCTGACTTCTCCGTCTATGAGTACGTGTGTGTGTGTGTGTGCGTGTGTGTGTGTGTGTGTGTGTGTGTGGGTGTGGGTCTGTGGCAGTTACCGCAGCGCTAGTCTAATCAGCATATATATAGCCACAAAGATTACCTGTATGATTAAACTTTTACCACACTAACGATCATCCCCCCCTTCCCCCCTTCCCCTCCTTCGCTCCCTTCGCTCCCTTCGCTCCCTTTCCCCCTCCCCCGTCCCCTTTGCTTTTCTTCACTTCCTTTTCTGATTCTTCCTTTACTCCGTTCAGTCGCTTTTCCTCACTTCTTCTTTTACTCATTTCTTCATTATTCCTTTACTCATTTCACCTTCTTCATTTACTCATTTCTCATTCTTCCTTTATATACTCAGTTCAGTCTCTTTTCCTCATTTCTTCTTCTTTCACTCACTCTTTATCCAACGCTGCTTTGCTCATGTCTTTCACTTCACAACTCTCCTAACTAAACTCTCAATATTGCCTTATTTCAAACCACCTTCATCTCCCTTCTTCCTCTTTAATAGCCTTACCAAACTCTTTTCTTTTCTTCTTTTCTATTCTTTTTTCTTTTCTTTTCCTTTCCTTTCTTTTCTTTTCTTTTCTTTCCTTTTCCTTTCTATTCTTCCCTTCCCTTCCCTTCCCTTTCCTTCCCTTCCCTTCCTTTTCTTTCCCTTCCCTTCCTTTTCTTTCCCTTCCCTTCCCTTCCCTTCCCTTGTCTTTTCTTCTCTTTTCTCTTCTCTCTTCTCTCTTCTCTTCTTGTTTCTTCTCCTCTCTTCTTCCTTCCCCCTAATAATCTCACCACACCATGTTCACCTCTTATTTACCTTCCCTTCTCTCAGTGGCGTGGTAGAGGGCATGAAGGAGGCTGAGATACCTTATGAGAGTGACTGCATTGACGCTCGCCTCTCGCATTCCTTCTCCCCGCTAACGACGGAGGCGCAGCAGAGGGTGACGGCGCTGCAGGGGGAGGGGAGGAAGTTCATGCTAGTACAGTACCCGTTTGTCACCTACAGCAGCGCCGCTTACAATGAGAGCCAGCAGTTTCTCCTGAAGGTATGAGAGAGAGAGAGAGAGAGAGAGAGAGAGAGAGAGAGAGAGAGAGAGAGATTGAGAGAGAGAG
>CM035191.1:13196831-13206831 GCA_020233015.1 Callinectes sapidus
AGAGAAAAAGTAGCCTATAATCAACAAAATACAAGTGATGACAGGGGCAATAACAGGGCAAAAGTTTTATATACTTCACCCCTACAACAATGGGACTTCAAATAATGCACGCAATGAAGGGAGGATCTTAGAAATTCATAAATATATTCTCCTGCCACTCCTATTCATCCTTTTATCATATTATTCTTTATTATTCTCCAACTTGCAACATCAGAAAAGCGAAAAGCCTACCAGTGTTGCATTAACATGGAACTAACACACTGAGCATCACTTTCATATTCCTTTCTATTTGGTCATACTTATTCCATGCCTTCATGTAGCTACTCTTGTGGATATATAGAATAAAGTATGTATTTGGTTCTACTGGTCAGGTGAAGAAACTGTTTTAGCTTCCCATCTCTACTGTATTCATATAAATAAATAAAATGAAATAAACAGTCAACCAAATGAAAGGCTGGGCAGATTACAAATATCCATCCAACACTCATCTTACTCAAATAAGGAATATCCAATTCATGGCACTTCATGGATGTCAAAGGGATGATTAAGATAGCATTAACAAAAAAATACTTTATTGAAATAGATTAAGACATTTATTCTACTCACTCACTACTACTGAGCTCTAAAGGTTTTCCTTTATTTGAAACTCTGGTGAATAATGAGTGAAGAGACTTACAAAGAAGAGTGAGGTGATGGTGATACACTTGCCTCTCCCTCCCCTACCCTACCCTCCCATCCCTGTCACGGGGCCTCCACCATAAACCACCCAACTAAATGTCTAATTGTCCTCACATTATAATCCTTGTCACACTCAGCTTCCCCAAAGATGATAAGGAGTACTTGTTATTTCATCAAGGACCAATCTCAGGTTCCCATCACTCAAGTCACTTGCAATGGTTGACACAATGAAGGCATGTCTTCCATTATGAGGCATTGGCAGCCCTTCTCATTGACCACCATCTTGCTATGGTCTGTTTAGTAGTTCATTCAAAACAGGTATTATTTCCAAATATTCACACACAAAAACTATTTCATTCACTTTCAATATTTTTTTTTAACTCAATTTTTTGCATTTTGTAATAATCTTACACAAATTGTTTATGGTTATGTCCTCAAAAGAGGAGGCAGGCAATACATCAGAATTCAGCTCTTGGAGTCAAAATAGTGTGCAAGAAGATAAGCCACATTGTGCTCCTCATACAGCTACAACTGAATCTTAAGAGGTACAATCAAAAGGTTCATAAACTATTTCTCCTGCAAATGAGCAAACAGTAACATTAATGAATCTGCATGCTGAGAATACTGAGCAGCATCTTTCAGTCATTATAGGAACCCGAACTGCACACATTTTTGTGACCACACTCACAGAAACACTCTACTAGTCCTACTTGCCAGATCTGGCACTCTGCAAACTCCAACTCTTCCTACGATCAAATTCAGGATGAAAATTTAATGTTCTGACACTGGAAAAAGATCCAGTACAAATAGCAGACAGTGCTTCACAAATCAAAACAGAGAATTCAAGAGTAGCAGAAGTGCTGAGAGTGACAAATTGAATAATATGAAGGATCTAGGCACAAGTTTCATTCAGGTATGGTCTTTGTCTTTCATAGATGTAATTCCCTAACTTTTTGATTGCACCTCATAAGCAAAGCTGTCCCTTCCCTGGGCTTGAGGGGTGGTGGGGAGATGTGAATTCTCAGAAGGCTTATGGACCTGATGAGGTCCCTCCTATTGTTCTCAAAAACTGTGCTTCTGTACTTGCATCTTGCCTGGCCAAACTCTTCCAACTCTGTCTATCGACTTCTACCTTTCCTTCCTGCTGGCAGATTGCTTACATTCAGCCTGTCCCTAAAAAGGGTGACCGTTCTAATCCCTTACACTACCTTACTCTATTGCCCTTTCAGGGGACTGGCAATTAGTGGGCTTTTTATTTTCATGATTTTTGTTGCCCTTGGCCAGCTTCCCCCTCTTATGTAAAAACAGGGAAAAAGGTACACCAAACATGCCTGGTGAGAAGGCATGTTGTAATGCTTGAGTTCCTTCAACGTGAATTTTGACAAAGAATTCGCCCATTAAACACTACCGGCAAAATATGACATATTAAAATGGATACCTTTGGTCTTGGATGATGTTGAATAAGTAAAAATATCATGTGTGTTCTGTTTTTAACACAATGCTTGACATTAATGTCCATTCAATTCCATGATTTTCTTTAGGCTGCCGTTTCTTTCTGTCTCAATGGGAGAGGTGGCACTATCTGTATCTGGCAACCCTTAGCCTCATCAATCCTCCTTCACAAATTCAACTGACTAATATTCTGATTGTTAGGAACCTTTTGCTAATAAACTTTGAAATCTGAGTATATATTGTGACCAACTTTAGCATTAACTGGTTTCCTGACAATGGCTTGGTGCTCCAACAATTCCACCTTGATGAACACACAAAACACTTGACATCCAAAGAAGACACACATTCCCATGCAGCCATAAAGTTAACCAGCTCACCCAAGACCTGAACTCATGCAATCCAGTGAGTTGACATGACCACCTTGCTGTGTGGTGGTCTTCACATCAGCTCCTGTGGCCAAAATTCACAACAAAACCTGGGGCAGAAGCTGTATACAGGAATTGTGGCTAAACTGTTGCTATAATGCTGCTACACTCCCTGAGGGGATATACAATGGACAGGTTCTTCTTGGTTAAACTGCTAAATATTTTCTTCCTTGGCTCAACAGTTTAAAGTTCCGTAAAAGGTGCATTCCAGTCTCAGTATATGCTCAGAATAGCAAGCAAAGAGCTGGAAAAGTTTATATACATTTATATAAGAGTATGCACCACTCAAACTGCAGCCCTTAAGTGCCATCATATAAATAAAACCGACACCCCACGGGGCATCACAAACTACAGATGAATATTACACATAGATGAATGGCAAAAATCATGAGCTAGCCAACCCACATATTCTTCCCTTCCCACACTCTCAAAAACAGACACAAGTAGATGTCAACTTCAAGACAACACCAATTCCTCTAGTAACACGATGCTGTGTGAGCTTGCTGTCCTCCTCTCCTCCCACAAACGCTGGCCAATGGCACTCCCTTCCTTAGACCTTTCAAGCAAGTCTTATAGGGAAGAGGAGAGATGCAATGATACACAGGGAGAGTGTGTGTGTGTGTGTGTGTGTGTGTGTGTTAAGTCTGTGTGTATGTATGTATGTATGTATGTGTGTGTGTATGTGTATGTGTGTGTGTGAAATTGGGAAAACAGGAGTAAGGTGGAGGTGGAGAGGGAGATGCCTAAGATATATATGTACATGAATGGTTCAGTAGCAGAGCAGCGGGTCATGACAGGCAGTGGTGGTGAGTGCAGCGTCATCCTCTACTGAAGGTACATGGTCTCTGCTCTGCCGACTCTATTACTTGTGGCGGCAATGATTTGGAAATGTTTTGTTAAAAATTGAGGACTTCTGCATGTGTGGTGTCGGGGTGACAAGGGTGTGTGATGGTGATGGCCTCTGAGAGGGTCTGGCCTTCAAAAACACTCAGATACAAGAATAAGTCAGGATTAGGAAGAAAAATGACAGAAAATGGAAGTTAAAGAGTTACCTAGTTATTGTATCTAAATGTATGACAGATAATTTTACCTGATAAATTTCAAAGCTGAATATTTAATGAAGGATCCTGAAGAAGTTGAAGATTCTGCCTCTATAACAACAGCAGTTCTTACCATCTCAAGAAAATGACGTTGCAACTTTACACACAAGATTGATTGAATTAATTTTTAGAAGATTTAATCTTATGCATTGTATATATAACCAAACTAGGCAGAGAGAGAGAGAGAGAGAGAGAGAGAGAGAGAGAGAGAGAGAGAGAGAGAGAGAGAGAGAGAGAGAGAGAGAGAGAGAGAGAGAGAGAGAGAGAGAGAGAGAGAGAGAGAGAGAGAGAGAGAGAGAGAGAGAGAGAGCGAGAGAGCGAGAGAGAGAGAGAGAGAGAGAGAGAGAGAGAGAGAGAGAGAGAGAGAGAGAGAGAGAGAGAGAGAGCACAACACACAAACACACACCAGAAAGCACCACCATAACATCCCTCATTACCACCTGTACCACATCCCACCACCACTCAGTCACCTGCAGTGCCCGTCAGCCCCTCAGCCTGTCAGTGTTAGCTCCTCAGCAGGGACACGGGGCTGAGGTCGGCTCCTGTATCCGGCATGTCCTCATCGTCACCCTTGGATCCCTCATGAAGAAGGATGTACTCACGGGAACTGTAGCCAAACTTCACCACATCCTTCTCCAGCAACTCCACAAATTTCTTGGCGTCGATTCTGCGGTTGTTGACAAAGGTACCGTTTGCCGAGCCCAGGTCCAGGATGTAGGGCTTGACGGTGCGGCCTGTGGAGTGAAGAGAATGAAAATGCTGTGTAATGTTATTTTTCCTTGTGTTCTTATAGTTAACGGTCTCTTGCAGCTTCCCTCTTTTTCTTATGTTCTATCTCAAAGCAGCATTACATCTTTTTTATGTAAGAGAGGAAATCTGGCCAAGGGTAACAAAAATGACTAAACAAAAAGGCCCACTTAGATGCCAGATCCCAAGCAGTTTGGAGTGTTAGCAAAAAGAATGGGATAAGTGTTTTAAAACCTCCCTCTATCTGACTCTATCAATATCAAAATGGGATAAAATAAGATAAAGACAACTTGATATACAAAATAAATAACATAAAACAAAGCAGCAACACAAATAAAACCAAGAAAAATTACAATACATGTGAGACTTAGATAAAGATGTACCTCCTATATAGCCTCACCTTTTGTTCCATCTTCCCTGTTGTAGGAGACAAGTCTGTACTGGAGGACGGCGTGTTGCTTGGAGCAGGACGGGTGGTCGGTGGGGATGTCAGCCACCTTGCGGTCCCTCCCAATGAGGTAGGCACTCTGGCGGTGCAGCGGGAGGAAGGGCAGCTCCTCGTCCCCCTTGAAGATGTACCTGTGTGGAGGGAGACAGTAGCGATGGGCTTTGTGTGTTCTGCAGTTTGTTTTGCTGAGAATGTCCATGTAATATTGTATCTAGAAATGCTTTGCTCAATTTTCCAAGGCCAAAGAGATGACTAGCTGGGTTTTCATGAGTTTCTCCTTTAAATAAACTAAAAATGTTGCCAGAATAAGATAGCTGGAGTGATCTGGTGATTAAATTGAAAAGAAATATGCACACACATACACACACAGATATACACAAACTGAAGAAAATAACAAAGAGATAAAAAAACCTCAAAATAGAGAAACATGAGAAACAAGAGAGAGAGAGAGAGAGAGAGGGAGAGAAACACTATCATCACTCTTACAACCACACAGCCTCACCATCGCCACCGTCGCTTGGGCTTCCTGGCTTCCGACGGCTGCGAGTACTTGATCACCACTCCATTGTACATGTTGGTGTCCTCAGCAAGCTTCCCCGTCGTTGCAAGGTTGGGCTTCTGTCGCTCCTCCTCATCTTCAGTTTTTTCATTATCATTGCCCTGACCACCACCACCACCACTGCCATCACCACCTGCTCCCCAAGTAGTCCTGCAGGATATTGGGGAAGAGGAAAAGAATATTACTTGGTGTATTCATAATGAGGAGAATTAAATCATACAGGACTAACGTAATAAAGTTGATTAACAATATTACATAATGAAAGATTTATATCAGTTAACTCCTTCAGTAATGGGATGCATTTTTACCTTCAGTTTTGGGTATGATTAGATGATTTTATTGACAATAGGAAAGCTCTATGGAGGTTAGAAGATTAATAGCCAGTCTTCACTATTCTAATCCTCATATAAGTTTCTGAAGCTGTATAAAATTGTCAAATAATGAGAACAGATATGAAAATGCATCATAGAGTACTGAAGGGATTAAATAAAGTCAAGTTACAGAAAGATGGACATACAGAAGCAGGTAGGGAGTTCTGCAGATTACATTAGTTTCTCCACCTCACCTTCCATTTTCTGAGTTGGCAGTGCTGTTGGAATTGTCCCACGATGACCTACTTCCCGTCTCCTCCTTGACTCTCTGGGTGGGGCGAACTCCCTCCTCGGGTTGCCGCCGCCGCTGCTGCTGCTGGTGCCTCTGTCTCCTCCCCCTGCCGTTGCTCTCCTCGTACTCCCCGTCCCACCCCTCACTCCCCTCCCTCTCCAGGCCGGGCTCCACCTTGATTCGCCGGGTGATGTCGGAGGAGAGAGAGTCGTCCTCGTCATCCCATTTGCTCTTCACCGGCCGGCTGGAGGGATCAAGTCAGGGAGGCAACGTAAACATTAGCATAGACTTCAGATATACTCATGTGGGTACAGCAACTACATTGGCATATACTTCAGATATACACATGTGGGTACAACAGCTGTGGTTTGACGAAGGATTAAAAAGGTACTAGTGTCTATCAGGGTGAAGGAAGCGTGGTTGACTCTAAATTAATACAAGTGATGTGATGAAGCAAACAACTCCAGGCAAAGAAAATGGTGAGAGTAGCTTAGTTAGCTCTTCCTGAAAGTTATAAATAGCATTAATAATCGTATCAATAAAGAATAAATAAAAAAACTGCAAATACTCACCTAGCCTCACTCCTTCCCTTTTCTCTGCTCCTCTTCTCCTCCTTTCTCTCCCTCCTCTCCTCCCTGGCCGGCCGTCGCTCCCTTTCTGGCTCTAACCTCTCCCTGGCTCTTCTCTCCTCCACTTCCCTCCCTTTCCTCCCATCCACTGGCCGCTCCACGCTCCTCCCGTCGCCGCCCCGCTCCTCGCTGTGGTGGCGCCGGTGACGTCGGTGTTTGTGTTTGTGCTTGCGGTGGTGGTGGTGGTGGTGGTGCTTCTTCCTGCGGCTGCCCGAGCTTCCACGATGCCTCCACTCATCAGGGTGTTCCTCCACGGTGTGTCTGGCCCTCTTCCGCTTCTGTTGCTGCTGGTTAAAGGGGTCGCTTTAGTATTTTTTTTGTGTGTTCTGTTGTTTGTTTCACTGAGAATGTCTGTGTGATATTGTAACCTTATGCTGGTAATTAGAAATGCTTTGCTCTCTCACCACGGTAATTTTACAAGGCCACAGAGATGACTAGCTAGGTTTCCAAGACAGTTTCTCCTTTAAATAAAGTAAAATGCTTACCAGAATTACCAGGACCATAAAAATACTCTTAAAAATAGGAGTATCTTCAACTGGGGCCTTTGGAGAGCAGTGATGGTGAGAGCAAAGTGTCTCCAAATACAGGCCTTATTAAAAACTAAGGTAAATATAAAGCACATTAATTCACCTCTTCTTCCTCTTCATCCTCACTGGAATTTGCTCTTTTGCTTCTCTTTTCACGTTTGACTTTTGAACTTTTCCTCTTGACGTGCCGCCGCTGCCGCCGCTCCTCCTCACTGTTGCTGCTGTCCCTGCTGCTGCTGTTGCTGGACGACGGGGAGTTGCTGGAGCTGGAGGAGGCGTCGTCGTCTTCACTGGACGGGGCGCTCTCGTACCCCGCGTGGTACTCCACCTCCTCCCGGTAGTCCTTTTTGCTCTGTGGGGGAGAGGTACAGTGAGGCACCTGGCGGGTCACACCAACACACTAACAAGGGAAAATAAATGCCAAGTAATCCTTTATAAATTGCTTACAACGGCTCCTCGGCACACAGGCAGCTCGTTACTTAGATGAGTACAAAATCTATGAGCATTTTTAAAAGATTTCACTGGTACCTTAGTCAATAGTATACACTTAGTAAGCCAAAATACATTTAATCCAAAACCTATCGTTAAAAATTGGTACATTAGTCAATAATACACACTTTGTAATTCAAAATACACTTAATACAAAACCTATCATTAATAATTCCCCGGTGAGGTTACGTTAGGTTAGGTACATGTTGGGGTTCGGTTAATTATGAAAAATTTCTCTAGATTGAGGGAAATTTTCTTAAATTTAGGGAAATTCTTGAAACTTTTAGAGAAATTCCTGTAGATTTTATAAAGGGTCATATATCGCTCATGTATATGCATTCCCTCCCAAACCTCTGAATCCCCAAACGCCCCCAAGCTTGTTGGAGAGGTTGGGTGGGTGATGGTAGAGATAAGGGATATTGTATTAAACTATAAATTTACCCAATGAATTAACAGTGAGCCAGTACTAGTCCCAGCCATCCCAGCCAGCAGGCAATGACAGGCGGGGGCCATCTGAGGAGGGGTACCTGACCGCCATACCACCGCCACCCGGAAGGGACCTTGAACTGCCTCTCAGGAAAATCCTTCTCTGCCTCCCATATACCTGTACGCTGGTCTGTGCCTACACCTCCCTCATTAACAGCAGTGCCTAACGCCCCTGCACAGCCCACCCAGGCCGAGGCACACCGCAGGGCAGCACCCCACACACCTCGGCAGGTAGTGGCACACCAAGCCTGGCTCCTCGCCCCTACTTTCCCTCTCCCCTGCACACCAGCCAGGTATTCAGCGTTTCTACACCACCTACCGTGTTACCAAAAAGAGTCGAGGTACAGTACCTTGCCCATCTCAGCGCCGGATAAGTCACAGTCACACAAACGCACACTGTTCCCCCATCAGCCTGCCATGTAAACAATGTGAACACCTTTGGCATCTCATATTTACCTATCATGTTTTGAAAAATTATCAAGCTATCAAAAGGCAGATAATACAATTAATAAAGCAAAAAATAATTCAAACATTCAATAATAGGACAAAGAATCTGCTCAAATGAATATAAAGATGTTTTTGTAGATTTCGATTTCGTAACATGAATCACAGAGGCAGATGTAATTTTCATTCAGCATTTACACAAAATAGTACATTGAAATCAAGATTTTTTTTAGTATACAAGCTGGTGCCAGGAAAACAAGTATAATTAAGTATGGAAAACAGTTTAGCCCTGCGGTCTTTAACATGCACTGCAACAAAGACTTAACCCACAGGCGCCCCCTTCTCTGAGCCACGTGTTTGCTGTGACTGACCCTTGCAGGCATAATGGAAGCGTGGGAGGGGTCTGAATGATATAACGTATGTGGAGGCAGTGCACTTTAGGTCCGCTGTCCCTCGTGGCCCCATTATACTCAAAACACCACAAGCTGAGCAATGAAAACATGATTATAGAAAAGCGCTGGTGTGGGGACATTAATTTCCTGTTTTCCTGTAATAGCGGTCTTCAGGGCTCGTATTACCAGATTTTTTATTATCTAACTTTATCTTAGACGAATTTCTAGTCTTAAAATCATCTTAACCTCCCGAAATTATTGTATGTAAACCATTATTTCATCAGCAGGAAATTTGAAGCTGCTAAGTACAATTTTGAAAGGTTAAGATGGATTTTAAGACTAGAAATTCGTCTGAGAAAATGTTATATACTTCAGAATCTCTGTTATTAAGGTCCCAGGGCGTTATATATGGATTTTTGGGGATTGTCCAGGTGTATTATTAGAAATGTTTGTATATCCTCCCTACTTGTCTCTGTATTTCAAATTTCCATGACTTGATTATCTAAGAGGGGAGTTTCATCACATTTATCCTTGTCTTTTGGATAATTCTCTCGTACCTATAAGGGGACTGGCAAATAAGTGGGCATTTTCTTAATCTTTTTTATACCCTTGACCATCTTAACCCTCTCTTATATGTATAAAAAAAAAAATAAAAAAAAAATGAAATGAGAGTCATCAACATCCCCCCCCCCCCTCTCTCTCTCTGGAATTTCCCAAGGCGAGTTAAAAACGCAGATAAATCTTACCAATGTGCAAGGCATGGGAGACCAAACACCTGCTGTCCATTACATCATCATAGCAGGATGGTACACACACTGCACAATACAAGATAAAGAGGGGCCATCTCACCCACAGTTCCCGCACCATCGTCTTAACATGAGGACCTTCGCTTGCCTTCTCCTGTCCCTCCTGGTGGCTTCCTGTTGCCTCCTGACGCAATGTGAGTCCTGCTGGAACCTTCACACCCCTTTCAGTACTGGGACGTGTTTTTCGTATTTATTCTGGTTATTTTTCAGTTTTA
>CM035191.1:13211831-13216831 GCA_020233015.1 Callinectes sapidus
TAATCTTTAATCTTCCTCCTTCTTCTAACTTTTCTTTTTTACTGTTGCCTGCTTCGTTTCATATTTCCCTCTTGTGCTTCTTGAGTTAAATGTAATATCCTTTCCAATGGTTGCGTTCTTCATTTAAGTTTTCCCAGTAATTCTTCTGTGTCCCTCATTCTTCTTGCCTCTTTCGTTATTAAGAACCTCTTTTCATCACTTTGACTTTTCCCTCCTCGTTTTCTTCCTCTCTCTCTTCTCTTTCTCTCTCTCTCTCTTCTTTGTAATGGTGGTAATGTCGTTAACTGTCTTTATCAACTTTCCCCCACTCAATCTCAACTTCCTTGTGACCCTGACGTCTGAATCATATGCCTTCCTTCGTCCCTCTTCGCTCCTCCTCCTCCTCATTTTTACACGTCATATCCATATCTCGTTTGGTTCTCATTATCTTCTGAGGTGTCTACACTCTATTATAATTCCTCATTTTCCGTGTTCTCGTCTTCGTTCTTTTTCTCGTTGTTGTTTTTGATTTTGTGATTTTTCTTTTTCTTGTTTTCTTTCTCTTCCTTATCGGTTTTCTCTTCTTGTTCGTGTTTTTTGTGTTTGTTTTCATTTCGTTTTTGTTGTGATTAATATTTTTTGGTTTGTTCTGGTTTTTGTTCTTATTTCTTATCCTTGCTTGTTTCAGTCCTTGCTATTTCAATTATTTCTTACGTATTTCTTCTTCTTTCTCCTTTTATTTTTTCTTTTCCCTTCCCTTCTTCAACAATCTCCTTGGTGTGCTGCTGTTTACTCTTTCACCCTCTCCATTCAATCAACTTCTTTTTCCTCATCCCAATAATTATTTCACATACCTTTAACCTTTCCCTTACGTATTTCATCCTCCTCTTCCTTTTCCTCTCCCCTTTCCCTTCCATTCTTCTTGGTGTGCTGTTGTTTATTCTTTCACGCTCTCTATCTACTCAACTTATTTTTCTCGTCTCATTATTATTTCCTCTACTTTTAACATTTTCCATACATATTTCTTCCTCCCCCTCCTTTTCTTTTCTTCTCCCTTTTCCATTTCCCTTCTTTTTTGGTGTGCTGTTGTTCACTCTTTCACCCTCTCTATCTAATCAACCTTTCTGTCCTCGTCTCAATAAATCTTTCCTTTACTTTTAACATTTTCCCTCAGCAGTACAGCACCTCATTACTTTACACACGTGCATCCCCCTCCCCCCCCCCTCACCTCAACCTTTGGCCTTTCACAGGTACAACTTCTTCTCCGGGGCTACAGAGGCTGACGGCGTGAACGGAACTGATATTGAAATTCCTACACTGCTTGCTGATGTCAACGTGCATGTGAAGGGCGGCGCCATAATCCCACTGCAGGGTAACTTGCATGTACGTATAGTTACATTGTCTATCTTACCTTCGTTGTTGCGGGAATGGGTTTTAAGTACGGAGGAGGGATGTAAAAGGGGTGTAATGGTGCAGTAGATCCACGAGGGAGAGAGAGATTCTTAAGTGCATGGGTTCGTATCCTGGTCATGGGCTGAGTAGATTGGGCTTCCACTCTGGCTAACAGCTTCCTAAATGGGTGGGGTTTCAGATAGATAGTCTCCTGTAACCCATAAATTCCCATAAAAAGGACACGTATAGATAAAAAAAATAGATTACGAGAGAAGCATGAATGTTGAGGACAGAAGAGTAGAGAGTAAGAGAAGTAGCCAAAAAACAAGTCAAATTTACATGTGAAAGTTCATGTATAAAAATTGGGCAGTTTATTTGCACCTGTCATCCCCACTTGCGAATTTGCCGAATCTTTTAATCCCATTGTCTCGCCACGAACAACACGATAACTGAGTGTAGTGTAGTCGTCACCTTTTTACGTCCATTTTTAATCAAGCTTGTTATCTGTGCAGGCTGAGAAAGAAAGGTAGTAGTGAGTTAGTCCTATTTTTGGCTCTTGTCCCTGTTATTATTGTTGTTGTTGCTGTTGTCGTTGTTGTTGTTCCAGTCCTTGCCATTTCACTTACCTGTTACGTATTTTTCCTCCTCCTCCTCCTCCTCCTCCTCCTCCTCCTCCTCCTCCTCCTCACTTTTCTGATCTAGTTTACCTTGTGCTGGAAGGAAAGAAAGAATAAAAGCAAAACCAGTGTGAGTCGGAGAGTCTTGTCGAGATTGAAATAACTACATTATGGAAAGAAAGAAATAGCGAAGTGGCAGAGTAAATTGCACTTCAAGATAAAATACATTTGCCTGAGAAAAAAATGGACTTGTAATTGTAGTAGATAAATGTAGTAGATAAAACATAATGGATAAAACATGTAGGTATGAGATAGATAAAATATAGTAGTAGATAAAAACATAGATAAAACACTCGGTTCAGGAAAAAAATATGCACTTTTAAATGTAGTAGATAAAATGTAGTAAATAAAACATAGTAGATATAACATAGATAAAACATTGTAGTAAATAATAAAAAACAGCTGGTTGAAGAAAATCCAGTTGTAAATGTATCTTTTGTGTGTGTGTGTGTGTTGCGTTTTGTTCCTTCCTCTTCCTCCGCGTTCTTCAAAGTCGGTACACAAACTTCGCTATTCTTTCCAGGGGCACCATTACTTACCGAGTGCAAATAAGGCATCTCACAGGGCCCTCTTCTTCTCCCTCCTCCTCCTCCCCCTCCTCTTCCTCTTCCTCTTCCTCCTCCTCCTTGCTCCTCTTATTTCTTGGTCAAAATTTCCTTCGTGTTTCTTGGCGCAGTTTCAGTGTTTGCAAATAACAAGTCTCAAATGGTTTCCTTGCTTCTTCCTCTCCTTCTCTTGTTAACCAAAGTTTGCAGCGGGTGCTTTTATTGTTTTCCGCCTCAGTTTTTGTTCTTTTTTCAAGTGTTTTAGTGGGTTTGTGTCTTTTCTGCAAGTATAAAGTGACCGTCAAGAGGCGCTGTGGTGTTGGGGAGAGATGAGAGTGTTGGCTTATCGATAGACACTTGAAAGATTGAGGTGATAAGAGGTATAGTTTGAAGGAAAAGCAACGAAGGAAAAGAAGTGTGATATAGATAGGAGAATGTTGGTTTATTGATAGAAACTTGAAAGATAAAGTAATAAATAGTCTGAAGGAAAAAGAAATAAAGGAACGGAGGTAGATAGGAGAATATTAGTTTATTGATAAACACTTTAAAGAGTAAGGTGATAAATAGTATAGTCAAGGAAAAGGAGCGAAAGAAAAGGAGTGTTAGATAGATAGGAAAATTATATCTTATTGATAGAAACGTGAAAGATAAAGGCATAAAGGCGATAAAAAGTATAACCAAGGAAAAACCAACGAAGGAACAGAAAGGAGATATGAAATGGTTACCATATAGATAGAAACGTGAAAGATAAAGGCGATAAAAAAGTATAATCAAGGAAAAACCAACGGAGGAACAGTGAAATACGTGCAAACATCTGGAATAAAAAGAGGAAAGGGTTCAGTCTTGAGGGTGAAAGAATGGATGCAAGGGAAAGGAGGTACAGATGTTCCGAATGTAAAACGGATACAATTTAGAGGAAAAAAAAAAAAAAAGAAAAGCAGGAAAGACGAAGGAAATGCAATGGAATACAAGGAAACAATCTAGCAAGGAGGGGAGGAGGGAAGGAAAGAAGGAGGGAAGGACGACTGGAAATAGGAAATGATACGATGTGGCTGGTGCAATGAAGGAAGGAAGGAAGGGAGGGAAGGAATTGGGGAGTAGGGAGTAAGGGAGGTTGCCAGGTGGGGTGATGGAGAGAGAGGGGGGAGTAGGCTGGGGAGAATTGATGGTTTTTGTTAAGGTTTCGGGGTGATAAGCCAACACTGATGGGCTTCATTATAGATTGAGGGTGAAGGAAGAGGAGGAGGAGGAGGAGGAGGAGGAGGAGGAGGAGGAGAAAGAAGAGGAAGAAGAAGAGGAGGAAGAAGAGGTGGAATATTACAAATGACTTATAAGATTAGATATAACTTAGGTAATGTATAGTAAATTCTTCAATGTTCTTCAATAACTAATGGTATGATAATGTGGAAGCAGAGAGAGAGAGAGAGAGAGAGAGAGAGAGAGAGAGAGAGAGAGAGAGAGAGAGAGAGAGAGAGAGAGAGAGAGAGAGAGAGAGAGAGAGAGAGAGAGAGAGAGAGAGAGAGAGAGAGAGAGAGAGAGAGAGCAGACAGGATTAATTTCTAGGACTCACCAAATAGTTAACCTGCACGAGTGACTTTGCCAGCAGCAGTTTGTTCTCTCTCTTGGAATATTATTAGGATGGGAATTAAAAAAAAGTGTAATATTGTGGATGATATGTATGTGTTGATTGTTGTTTGAGGCGAGTTATTAGGTTTTTGTTAGTGATTGTGTGGGTTTTATGGAGTCTTTTTTTATTTTATATTTATTTTGGGGGGTCTTGGATTATTAGTAGTGTGAAGAAATAGTGATTGTTTACGTTTTATGGAGTGTTTTCCTTTTTTTGGTCTTGGATTATTAATAGTGTGAAAAATGTATATGTTCTGGATTATATACTTTTGTTGATTATGTTTCTAGCTTGTTGCATTTTATTTATTCTTGTTTATTATTGTTATTATTTTTTTTGTTGAAATTTTTTTGTGTTGAGGTGATATAAGTGACATGTCATTAGTTCTCCCATTACTATTATTCATTTCCTTTGTTTTTGTGGTTATATACATTTATTGAAGACTTTTTCTAACCCCTGTCGAACCTTTCCGGGAACTGGCATGTAAGTTGTGTGTTTTTATATATGTAATCGTTTTTCTATTACTTTTAGCCACACTTTCCCTCTTAACATAAAAAAGGGAGAGGATTTATCACTGGCTATGGTAAATATATATGAAGGTTCCTGTGATGAGACAGTATGCAATAACGTGGCATTACTTGATCAATTAATGTCAATGTTCCTTTTTTTTATATTAATTTTGCTGTTGATCTCTCTCCCTTTCATGTTGTTGTCCCGTAAGAGGTATTATTTATTAACTGAGGGTTTTCTTTTATACATTTGTTATTTTCCTGGAATGTTTCA
>CM035191.1:13255154-13262654 GCA_020233015.1 Callinectes sapidus
TATATATATATATATATATATATATATATATAGTTTGAAACTCTACCTGGAAATGTAACTCAATTCGTACACTCTTGATAAACCCATATCATGATTCATCACCAGAGGCGGATGTATAACCACAATGAAAGCTGATGCCGCCTACACTAACCCTTAAAACTTGATGGCAGGCCCTAGTGTTTCTCAGAGAGAGAGAGAGAGAGAGAGAGAGAGAGAGAGAGAGAGAGAGAGAGAGAGAGAGAGAGATTCGCCACTCCCTGAAAAGTATACAATAAGAGTTTCAAAGAGGAAGTGCAAAGATGTCTTCATATCTTCTCTCCAATGCAAGATTACATGACTTGCTTCTCCTTTCGTTTGATCAATTGCTTGTGTTTTGAATCGATGACACGTGTTCGTTTATAAACCCAACCTTACTTGTTAATTTATCATTTCTCAAAGCTATATTTTTCTTCTTCTGTGATATAATATTTCCATGTCGTAGCTATTGAATCATTTGTATACTTCGTTTACCAAATCTCGTAAAGACTATTCTCAAAGGCAACATATAAAGATGAATCGTCAGATTGTCAGTTTTTTTTTTCTTCCTCAATTGATAGTGCCTGTCTAAAACTACTCCTGGAATAATGAAACTACCTTCTTTTGAAAATATTAATAAGGTCTACTGGAGTATAATTAAAACTCCAGATGTAAGAGGAGGGTGTTTCAAGTAATATTACAATGACGTGTATTACTGGGGATGAAATCAAACTCGGCAGATAATAGAAAGGAGAGGCATTAACCAATTGATAACTCCCATGAGAACAAATGGGAACTCTTTCGTAAACCGAGCACGAGTAATTACTTGCGACAAGAGTGTACAATTTTGTTTTCATTGGGAGAATATTGCTGCGTGTGTAGCTGCGATAGACAGTTTGATATCTGATACATGTGAATAAAGTGAAATCTCCATGGAAGTATAAATCCACTGGTTATTTTTCTTAAGGAGAGGTGTGTGTCTTTTGTCCCTCACCTCCTTTGTAATTCCCTGTCTCTGCGCAAGTACACGCTCTCAAAGATGACGCGACAGAAAGCTCCTTCACCAAAGCTCACATGACTACTTGGATATGTGACAAACGCCCAAAGGATTAGTTAGGTTGGTGAATGAAATATTGTCTTTAACGTTATAAAACTACTGTTGCAGCACGTAAAGAGAAAAGTACGTTAGTGAAAGCACAAAGCTTGTCCAGTGGAAGTGTGTGTGCGTGCGTGCGTGTGTGTGTGTGTGTGTATATATATATATATATATATATATCTCTAATATATATAATATATCCTATATCTCTATCTCTAGTATATATATATATAGAGAGAGAGAGAGAGAGAGAGAGAGAGAGAGAGAGAGAGAGTCGCTTGGTTTTTTTTTCCTTGATTTCTCGGTCTGTAGCAAGATCAAGCTCACGTAAGTCACCTGTTGTGCTAAGAAGGGCGGGGAGCAAGGTCGCTAGGGACTCCGATGTGTCAGAACTCAGATTGTCCATACAGGTGAGTTGTTTGAGGGAATGAAGGTACATTTATGCCCTTTTAGGAGTAAGAGAGTGGAGTTAGTGGTGCAGTGAGCGAGGCCAGGGTTGGTGCAGAGTGTGTGGCTAGAGGCTGTCAGCTACAGAGGTGATGGTTATGGTGGTGGTGATAGTGGTGATGATGTTAGATATACTGATAACGTGATAATGTACTTTAGGTGCGTCTCTGTGTCAAAGTGATAGATGCTGGGTGAAAATGGTAATGGTGTATCTTCTCTTCTTATAGTCAAAAGAAGGTGTGGCGAGAAATGTTAGAGTTTATTAGTTTGTGCTCTTTGTGTGGAAATCCCTGGCCAGAGTGAGATATTGATCTGTTCACGGTTATTTTATAGATTCGTACAATGAACACTAGATGACTTTGGTCACCGTCAGGTTGTTGTTGTTTTTACTATTTACAACATTTCCAATTAATACACTACCTGTCGAAAATTAATAATAACACTGCAAAAGGTAAGGGAATATGCTGTGTCTGTCGAGTTTTCTCTAAGTCCGGGGGGCACAGCCCCCCCCCCCGGCTAGGTTACGTTTGGTTAATTATGAAAAAAATTCCTTAAATTTAGGAAAATTCTGGAAACTTTTAGAGAAATTCCCGTAGATTTTTAATACGTCATATATCGTTCATTTATGCATCCCCTCTAAACCTCCGAATCCCCAAAGGCTCCCAAGCATGTAGGAGGGATTTGGGGGGTGATGGTAAAGATAGGGGATATTGCATTAAAATAAATTTACCCCGTTCACTCCCTATTTCGGGGAATGCAAGTATTGGGAATGGCTCACCTCCACATCAGTGTTATTATTAGGTTTACTTTCCAGTTTTTGTTTTTACTCTTCCTTTTGCACCCCACCCTAAACTTTAATGGTGTCTCCTTATAAAGTGGGAAAGGAATGACACACTTATCTAGATTTCTAAAGAACAACAGACCATTTGAGGAAATAGAGGGGTAACTGCCAACATCTTTCTTCTCTTAACATTCATGATTACAACAATGTAGCAGATAAAAAGAAGTATTTGTCATGTAGGATTCTAAAAGTGAATGTACTGTCCTTTCAGGTTACTTTTGTGGAAGCTGATAACCTGATCTGCACACTGGAACAAAATGCATTATAATATTGACGGCTTGGTGCAATTTGCTGAGGCTGCGGGTGATCACGAGGGCCGTCTCACACACAAGTCACCCCCCAAAACACTCTATGACTCAGGTGAGCTCTCTTTAAGGGTGATTTTATTTTGATATTGTGCAGCGAGATGATCTCTTTCTTCTATATCTTGTGACAATTTTCTTGTGGCAATTTTGGCTGATCATCTTCAACTACAGGAACTAACGCTGTATCCTCCGTTTTGTCTTGAGTATGTACCAGGGGATCAGATGGTTTAGCTTATTATAGTAGGACCGTGTGTGGTATGAAGGCAGAAAAGGTGTATCTGCAATATTCCGCAGGAACCTAGATGTCACTTGAAGACTTTCACACTGCAGCCTGACATATCTCTTAGGTATGAATGTGTACTAATAATATATGCTTCTTAATTTTACTGGTGGTGGAGTAACTGATGCAAGAACACCTGAGAAGCTTATCTACTGTCTCAGTGCTCTCTCTCTCTCTCTCTCTCTCTCTCTCTCTCTCTCTCTCTCTCTCTCTCTCTCTCTCTCTTTCTCTTTTCATAGATTTGCCTTTCATTTTCTATTATTTTGCTATGCTGCTTATCCTAAATGCTCCTTGGTCTGTTTCTATTACCTAGCATACCACAAATACCTAGTTCTGGGATGAACTCTGAGCATAGACTCTCGTTATTCCAGTTAGTCGTGTAGAGTTTGAATGGGAGAATGGTATGGATGTGGGAAGGTTTTTGAGGTAACTAATGAAAAGGTGTTATTGTATATTTTCACACACACAGTATATGTTGACTATTTACGATATGAAATTTCAGCTTACAAAGAACGATGGTTTAAATTGCGAGCCAACTTGTTGTTCTACTATCGTCTGAATGAGTTTGGAGGAGTAGAGAAAAATGAGGTATGTATATAAATGTTGTGTATGAGTGTTACTGAGAACATTTTGATGATCATGTTCAATATTTAGAGTTGATTTTAAGATATTCAGTATTGATAGAGTAATGATGTGGGTGAGAAGAAGAGTAATGGTAGCTTGAGTGGATGAATTTTTTGCCACCCAACATCCATTTGTACTTTTCTGGTACGAGTGATGCTGTGGTGATGACGCTACTATCTTCTCTTTCAGCCAAGTGGGGTCTTTGTTTTGGAGAATGTTGAAATTCAGATGGAGCAGATGGATCTTCCTTTTGGATTTGCCATCAGGTGGAAGGTAAGTCATTTTTTGTGGCTCACCTTAACCCCTTCAGTACTGGGACAATTTTTACCATGAGTTTTTGTAGTGATTAGATGATTTGATTGACATTAGGAAGCATCTATGGAGTTGAGAAGATCAAGAGTCTTCACCATCTTCCCCCATATAAGTTTCTGAAACTATAAAATTGCCATATATTAAGCAGAGTAAATATGAAAATGTGTCATGGTACTGAATGGGTTAACAGTGGTCAGCTTTCATTGGGACTATTTCAGAGATAACTAGTCAAGTTCTCTGGTTAGTTTTCTCACTGTTGGTGGAAAATCCTGATGTGGAAGTGATCAATGGAGGCATGAAAATTGTAATAACTTTCAGCAGAGTTTGTTTGAAGTATGTTATTGAGGTGTTTGATATTGTAGACCACTAATATATTCAGATGATAAGAAAGGCTTGGTGAAACAACAAGAGAGAGAGAGAGAGTACATTCCTCTCATCCTTTTGAATGTCTTGTACACTTAATCCATATTTTATTGTTTTTCAGGATGACTTGGAGAGGAAGCATCTGTTCTTTGCCAGCTCAGAAGCAAGTGCTGTGACATGGATGAACAAATTAATAAATGCGAGGTATGTTTTCATCACAGTTTGGTGTCAGAAGTAACATACTTGATGTGTACCCCACCTCCACTGCTGTTGCTCCTCTGCCTCTAAGTTTTTCCCCTATTTTACAATCCATCTCTGTGTTTTCTCTTGTGTAGGTGTTACATATTACGAGTGCAATTAATTTAATAGCACATGCTTCCTTTGTTTCCCATTTCAGTTATGAACACTTGAGAGCACAGATGGTAATGTTAAGAGTTCAGATTAGAAGAAAAACAGGAAAGGTATGTAAGAGGTCATTGTCATATCTATTTTCACTTATGTTGTGAAATTATGAAAGAAAATAATGTGATCAAGAAACAAATTATTAACTGATAAAAGATTAAAGGGATTAGTATGTACACTCACATAATACAAGAAGCTCATTGTTGTCTTTATTTAAGTACCTGGCCAAGATATCCTGTGAACTGAGATTTAGAACATATCAACATAATCATCTATACATCAACCTTACAGCCTGACATGGGGTGGCTTAAGACTCAGGCAAAGCTCAACATATCTAAGCTCTTATTATCCTTGTCTTTTGTTTGCTTCAGGATCCTCTTGAACACCTTGGCACTCCTCTCATGCAGCGGACAGCACGGGCAGATACAAACCGCAAGTCACGGTTTCATGTTGACTTGGAGGAGGATCAGGAAAAGTTACCTGTGGAATATGCAATACAGCCATCTAGTCTTACAGATCACCAGAGACCTGACAGATTGAGTCCATCGAGGTACAGTTTGCCAGTGAAAAGTCCCTATTTGAAGGTCAAAGTTGAAAAGAGTCCGTCATGTAGGGAACCAGTGCGAGCTGCTCCAGTCCCACCGCCAAGGAAAGGAAAGAAACACACCGGTGAAAATGGGTGAGTGCTTTGCCTTTTTTTAATATCAGAATTAGTATGGAATTTGTAAATGTGTCATTCTATATTGAAGATTATAATTATTGGAGAATATATTTATTAATAGCAACCTTTTTGCACTGAATTCTGATCTCTATTCCTTTTCACCCAGTCACTCTGTTTTCTCGAAAGATGCTGATATTTTCTCTCATTAGCCTTTCATATGCACTCTACTCCCATTCCCTTCACAGTTCACTGTTTATAATTCCAAGCATCATTCATTGATTTACTACACATCCATACAGCAGATACATAACTTTCCCTACATCCACCACCTCATTCTTGCTCCACTTCTGCCACATCAGTCCTGCACTTGTAAGCCATTGTTTACTTGTGGCCCACACCTACCCCCCCACACTCTCCCTTTCGTCTGATCTGCGTGACCAGCATTACCATTGTTTACAGACACGTAGTGGTGGATGCTTTAATACCAGGACTGGAAAGTGAGGTTGCAGCAGGTGTAGGGGGCAGTAAGGCCTCATTCAAGTGCCACATAGATGATGAGTGTCTTCCAAACAAAAACTTACTTGACTGATGCAATTCTCTGTGTCATCCAGTCAGTCTCAGAATGAATCTCTTCCTTTACATTAACTTAGTGACTCATTGATGGTTACTGCCATGAGCAGTATTTGACATGAAGGCAACGAAGTGTGTATTGCTATTATATTTAACCCAAATAATCCTCAGGTGCCTTATGAAAATATGAATAGTTTGTGATATATCTGTGTGCTTCTACCGATGAAAATGAAGAATGTGGTATACATAATTTATGTTAAAATGTATATATAACTGATATTTGTTTGTTACATATTTGTGTTGAATTTAGAGTGCACCATTCCATGCCTTAGAATCATTAATGCATACATAAGTACATGTATATTGTAATTGGTGACAAATAGTACAAGGTTGTACTTGTTCATTGTCCATAGTCTGTCATTGGATAGCATTATGTTGTCCATCTGTCTATCTGTCTATCTATCTATCTAGTATCTATATATCTATTTATATCTGATACCTGTTCCTGAAACTCCAAGGAGTAGATGGCAAGAGAAGAGTCTTCATAGATTTCTGTACTTGCATTACCTCCTTGTATGCTCTAGTCCTTTTATTCTCTTCCTTTCTTTTATCACGCACACTTCAGTACTTTACCTATTTCACTGAATGTTGCGTTCTTGCACCTACCACATCTGTCATGCTCATGTGCATATCCACTTTGTTCGTCATTTAATTTCTTTTCCATGAGATCAAACCACCAAAGAAGGCTTCATTTCATCTCTGTTACTCCACACTTCATTCTCTTGATCTGTTATGAATACTCATTACTTTCAACATCCATTATTTACCATGATACATCCTTCTATCCTTATAAAACGAACCCTTCATCTATTGTAGTAATCCTTCATCTACTATGTCATGTACACTGCTCTCCAGTTATTGCTATCCTCTCTTTGCAACATTAGTACACACATGTAACAAGCATGTCTTTTTGATAAAACTTAAACTAAAAGTAAGTGAAAAACATGGAAATGTATCTTACAAAAACTCTGGAGTTTATTAGATGATATTTTCTTGTGTAGTGAATGCTACTGTTTTACTGCTTTCTCTCTCTCTCTCTCTCTCTCTCTCTCTCTCTCTCTCTCTCTCTCTCTCTCGCTCTCTCTCTCTCTCTCTCTCTCTCTCGCTCTCTCTCGCTCTCTCTCTCTCTCTCTCTCTCTCTCTCTCTCTCTCTCTCTCTCTCTCTCTCTCTCTCTCTCTCTCTCTCTCTCTCTCTCTCTCTCTCTCTCTCTCTCTCTCTCACATGAGAAAGAAGCTGAGAAGAGACACATATGTCACTTGTCAGAAAAAGTGCTGTATAGTAATAGATTGATGACAATAGAGACGGTACAAAGCCAAATATGAGGCAGTGTCAGCTGCCACTATCAGCTTCAGACATTACTGTCCACACAGTGAAAGTAAGTGTGATAATGGCAAAATAATCCAAGCTTCCAATTTTGCACTTAGTGGAGATGAGAGAAAAAGTGTAATGTGTTTTACATGAATGCCTGATGTGTAAAATGTGTCATAAATACATGAAGATTTTGATGTCTTGTCTCACCCATG
>CM035191.1:13267654-13271736 GCA_020233015.1 Callinectes sapidus
TTAGCACTGGGAAAGGGTTTCTTTGTTCATTTCCTTTCCATTTGTCTGCTTTTCCACTGCTATTTCAACAGGTACCCTCTTTAACAACACAATTTCTTGATATCTATTCCTCTCGTGTGTCCCCACTACAAACACTCCCTTATAAACAAACACATGCATTAATTCTTTTCGGTATTTCTGTCTAACTCCCTTCCCTTTTCATCAGTACTTGATATGAATACTCGTCGTGTGTCCGCGTACTGCATCTGTGAGTATATATTTGACCTGCACGCGGCTGTGTTGAGTGACAAAACAGAAAATGGTGAATTCTTGCCTTCCCAGACCAGAGGAAGGAGCTGAAAAGTGAGAGTAGAGGGGGGGGGGGGGGGGGGTTTCCACTGTTTTCCTAATTTGTTTTCAGGAAGGGTTGCTTGTGAGTGTGTGCGTTTTTTTGTCCCATTGAGAGTAGCTTAGGGAAGGAGGCAGGAAGGGAGAGAGAGAGGGGGAGAGAGGGAAGGAGGGAGGGAGAAGGGTTAAAGGTACAGGAGAATAGAGAATGTCCTGCAGAATTGTCACTGTCTAAGAGTCTGCTGCGGAAGGAGGACTGAAACATTTCTTCCCCCGCACCACTACATTCCAAAGGCTTTACGTAGTTGAAGTGACACGGGTTTTCATGAGAGTTTTTACGTTATTAATGACGGATTAACGAGATTTCTAAGTTTTTTTTTTTTTACGGGAGAAACACTCTTGACAACCTGGTTGATCATCTGTGTGGCTTTGAAAAATGGTGGTATTGAGAGAGCAGAGCGTTTTGGAGTATTGGCGCTTAAGCTTATATCCTTTACTTGTTTTTTTATACTTCCTGTTTTGAAGAGGTGCCAAGATGATCATTAGGGCTCTCAAGATGCTTATCTTTACCCGGCTAATGAGACAAGCTCCTTAATAAGCTGTCACTCCATAGAATCACGAATACAGTCTAAAAAAACAACCCTTACTAACAACCACCACTAGAGTCTGTTATCCCTCGCTCTGGTATTTTAGCACATGGTTCCCTAACTCCTTCGGTACTGTGATGCATTTTTATCATGAGTTTTGGGTGTGATTAGACGATTTTATTGACATTAGGAAAAGTCTATGGAGGTGAGAAGATTAATGGCCAGAGTCTGAACTATCTTTATCGTTACACAAGTTTTTAAATCTGTTTATACTAAGCCGAATACTCGTAGATATGAAAACACGTCATGGTACTGGGATGTCTAATTTTTTCTATACTTACCACTGTTTATGCATTGGGAAATCGAATCTTTCAATGCATTACCCTTTTTTGTATAGATTTGTAAAGTGTAGTGAAGTGTTTTCCATTATTTTCTATCGTATTATTTTTTTTCTTTATGTAGGAAAGTCAAAATAGTCAAGAGAAGACACCAAAACAGTTAAGGAGACGCACCTTCAGGGGACGCAGCGATTGTGAAAGGCACAAGGAGGCAGGGAAATTGATGTCAGACCACTTCAAAGGTATTCCACGCGCCTTGATACCTTCTGTGTAGCTTTTAATTAACTCATCATCATACCTGACTCCATCTTCACTGCTTAAGAGGCCACATTTCCACCACCACCACCACCACCACCAGAATCAGCACCACTCGCCCCGCTCTGAGACTACCGTAGGGGTCTCCTTGTTATTCCCAAGTCACTCGTGATTAAGTCAGCGGCTCCTCGTCTTCAGTAGTGATGGAGCACCTCGCTCTGTGCCCTTAAGGAAGAAATATAACTCGATTTTCCCGGCGGCGCAATGAGGCATCGTGCGCTATTCGTCTTGCAGGACGTGTGGAACTTTGCAACGTAGGAGTGTTTACTCTGGACCTCCCCGCGTGTCGCCTCCTGAAGGAGTTTGTGAGGCTGGGGAAGACTGAGAGAGAGGGGAGAGTAAAGATGAGGAAAGGGGAGAGAAAGGGAGAGAGACAGCTAATGTATGAGGGGTAGAGGACAGAGACTAAGAGGAGGGTAAATGAGAGAGAGAGAGAGAGAAAGGGAGACAGTTAAAGTGTGAGGGAGGATGATTGAGACCAAGAGTTGAGGGAAGGAGGAAGAGAGACAACTAGAGAGATGTGGGAAGAAGAGGGAGACACAAGCCAGGAAATGAAGAAAGAGAGGGAGAAAGAGAGAGAGAGAGAGAGAGGGAGAGACACAGTGGCCAAGGAGAGAAGGGTGAAGGGTGTAAATTAACTTATTGTGTCGTCACTATTAAGTTGTAGTAAGTGATTGTAATGAATTGTGTCTTGTTCGGCAGGGAAGTGATCGCCCCATATTCTGAAACCTTTTTGACAGCACCTCCACTCCTTCCAATGGGGTCTGGTTGAGGCGATAGGGATTTTGAAGCTATTTTTACGGTTCTAATGACAAAATAACAAGATTTCCTTATTACTAATCAAAACATCTCTCTTAAGAATCTAGGGGCAATATTAACAGTGATTCTTAAGCGCGTAATTTATCTTAGACGTATTTCTAGTCTTAAAATCCATCTTAAACTACCTGAAATGGTGTTGTGCTCAAACCATTATCTCTTCAGCTGCCTCAAATTTACCGATGATGAGATAAAGGCTAAAAGTAAAAGATAAGATGTTACATTTTAAGACAAGAAATTCATCCAAGAAAAAGAAACATACTTAGGAATCACAGTTAATACGGCCACTGGGTAATCGTGTTTGTGGTCATGGAAAAGAAGTTATGATGGTGAGAGAGCAAATCGTTTCTCATTACAGGTCAGTGTCAGGTACTGGTGATGTGGTGGTGATGGATTGTCACGCAAGAGTAGGCATAATGAATTACTTTAAAGGCAGGGAGAGGGAGAGAGAGAGAGAGGAAGAGGGAGGGAGAGAGGGAGAGAGAGGTGGGGGGAGAGGGTTAATGACGTGGACTAAGGGGGAAAATTAACGTGGAATCCTCCTTTTGAAATTCCACTTCGTTTTCTTCCTTTTGATTCAGTGTTCGTTGTTAAGACATGATTTGGCAGCCATGGCGGTGGTGGTGGTGGTGGTGGTGGTGGTGGTGGTGGTGGTGTTGAAGGCAATTTTTAAAGGTGATTAAAAAATTTTGTTGGTGGTGAGTGGTAGTAGTGATGATGGTGGTGACTATGATGTATGGGACTGCATCACCATCATCATCATTATCATCGTTATTGTCTCATATATTCTCTCTCTCTCTCTCTCTCTCTCTCTCTCATTTATCACCTCTCATCTCCCTCACCTTTCACCTCATTGCTTCCCTCTTCCCTCATCACTGTTCTGGTTTTCTCTCCCCCCCCTCACCGCCCTCACCTTTCACCTCATCGCTTCCCTCATCACTATTCTGGTTTTCTCATCTTCCTCATTTATTACCTTTTTTCAATTTTTTACTTCATTGCTTCTTGTCTTTTAACTTGTCTTTTCTCACCTTTCTCATTTATCATCTTCACCTCTCACTTCTTATCTCAATGTTTCTCTCATCACTATCCTGTCTTCTCTCATCTTCCTTATTTATCATCACCTCTCACTTCTTACCTCATTGCTTCCCTCATAACTACACCTCCCTCATTTATCATCTTCACCTCCCACCTCTTACCTCATCGCTTCCATAATCCGTTGCAGGAGATGAAGTGCAAAGGATGAGATAAGTGGGAGGGGATCATTGTGAAGCCTCTCGTAATGCACAACCTCTGTTTAACTCTACTAATATTCCGAAATTTACTCGTTGCATTTCCTCTGCCGTCACCAATCTCTAGTTGAAGTTACACTGGTTTCTAAGGATGTTTTTTGTATGGTTCTAGTGAGAGCGGGGAGGGCGGGGGGCTGGCAAATTAGTGTTTTTGAATTGTCCTATGTCCTTGGCCAGCTTTCCTTCCTCCTCTTACATAAAAAAATAAAGATGAACAAGATTTTTTACAGTATTAACAGGAGAAGCACTCTTGAAAACCCGGCCAAACGTTCCAAGGGTGTTTTTACTGTTAGAGTGACAGATGGACAAGATTTTTAGGTCATCAACAGGAGAAGCACTCTTGAAAACCCGGCTAACCATCCCTGTGGCGTTCATAAATAGTCGTAGCGAGAGAGCAAAGCGTTTCAGAG
>CM035191.1:13307935-13316538 GCA_020233015.1 Callinectes sapidus
TTGTCTCACCTCCTTTATGTCTTTCACTTTCCTCTGTGTATAGTTTCGCTTCCACCGTGGCCTTTGTGCTAGAGTGCTGGATTTATTTGCCTCTCTCACGGAAGGGTTTATATCTCCAGAGCTTTTCACTGTACATATCAAGTTATTATCTTCACAGTAAACACTCTTATTTTTGTTTGTTTTACTGCTAACTATATGGAGATTCTTTTTTTTATTTTTGTTAGGAAAGATATCGTATGTTGTGGAGTTTTGCTGTACAAAAACTATCTCCTTTTGAGTGATTTAAGTGTTATTAGATAAGTGAAGTGTATGTTTGTGTTCTTAAGTCTTCTTGTGTCAGAGTGGAGTTGAAGTTAACTTGTTAGATGATGATAACGAAAAGTGCTTTACATCTTTGAGAGAAGCATAAAGCATCAAATGACAACATGAAGGCATTCTCAGTATACGAATAAAATCAAATCAGAGAACATAATGAGCTTGTGATCTTTCCTAACGTCACTTTAAGTCACTACACAGCTGAACGTTCTTAGCATAAAACATTTTGAAACACGCAGGATGAGACAGATTGACCCTGACGGTGAGAGTGACACTTTTCCACCTCCCCTCTCGATGAATCCTTGTTTTACAACACAGATGTGGTTTATACACTGGACGGGTTTCAGCACAGGAAGCCTCTCACCGCCACGCTTTGAAGCTGAACGTGTCATCTGGCTTACCTTAAGAGCGCACACGCGTCACCACTCAGAATTCGCTCGTCATAATCTACAGAACAAAATAAAAACAGATGCTATTTGCACTGGCAAGGTCTCAGCACAGGAAACTTTTCACTTCTCGGCACTGAAGCTGAACACATCATCTAGCTTGCTTTGAGAGAGGACACGGCGTCACCTTCACTCAGAGCTCTTTATATAGTTTTGGTTTATTATAAATGCCCTTTACATTAGACAGGAAGCCTCTTACCTCTGCTTCTCTTCATCCAACCCTCTCACTTACCTCATCTAAGCAGTCCTACCATCCCTTCTTTGGCGTGCTTCGTCTTCTTTCACACACTTTCATAATCATTGCTCTGTGAGGGACTTGTGACCTTGCTCGCCATAAAAAGCCTTGTGATTGAAACAGTTCATTGATTTTCGATAATTTCTGGTAACTGGCGCACGATATATCAGCTAGAAATCCCCTGTCAGTGGAGGAGGAATAATAGTCACTGTACATGCAAAGATAAATCTATTATAATAAGGGGAAGCTTCTCGAACTATTAATTGTATGACAAGAGGGAGGAGGAAGCCATTTGTCCTCCCGTCCGTGACCAAAGGAAAGCAGAGGTCAAGGAAACTGTTTATAATGCACCTCGTCTATTAGTATGGGTTCTTATCTCCCTTTCTTTATTGGCGGATTTCCATATACCTGAGGAAATAGGTAGGTAAGTGTCATACAAAAGTTGCTTCGTATAGGCCTGACCCTTTTGTAGTTTTCTTTATTGTTTATTTACTTATTTCTTTCTTTATTTTATGTTCATATGTTACTATTACCAGGTTTTACTTATCCACTGGCACAGATCAGGTAATTGGACAGTTAATATTCTTCGTTAAACAGTCCTTTTAATGTAAGAGACCGAGGGCAACAAAAAGGCTGAAGAGGCTAATTGATGGCGCTAGTCCCCACAAAGAACAATAAAAAATACCGAATAAGCTTCCCTAAAGAATCACAAATGAGCTTTAGTGAATGATATAAAATGAAAAGGGAATGAATATTCAGTTCATATTGAGGTGCAAACACCAATATAGTTTAATGTGAGGGGTCCTACACAAGCCTCCCATTTATCGCTTTAATGTTGCATTCCTGATTGCTGCTCTGATGTGAAGTATTTCTCCCTAAAATTTCAGCAATTATGCAGGCAAAGGTGAAGCTCGTGAAGAAAAAAAAATATATGAATGAGTTTAACCTTATGATTTTGATCTAGAGGGAATGCGAATATGTTCTTTTTACTGATACTGGTAATAGGTTTGGAGTGCAATGCATTTAATGGCTTTGATTTTAACCTTGAGGCTGACAGGCTATTAAAAAAACTGAAAAGGAAACATATATACAGACAGACTTACAGATAGACAGGCGGGAAAAAAAAAAATTAAGTGACAGGCACAGAAAGACACGCAAAGTTACCGACAAACAGAAAGATAGAGGCTCATGACATTAGACAGACATACAGAAAGAGTTAGATGGATGCAGACAATTTTACAAACACAAACATAAGCACACAAACAAGAGATAAACTCACTTTAAAACGTACATACATACACATAACGATGCACAAATACAAAGAAACACACACACACACACACACACACACACACACACACACACACACACAGGTCGGTAGTCAGGCAGGGAGAGGAGAGATAAGCTGCTTACCTCCATTAACGACAAAAGCAAGGTAAAAATAATACTAATGGGGCAGCTTGAAAATTGAATGACACTTGCCAGAGGTCACCGTGCTGTGGGGAGGGGAGGATGACGGAGGAGGAGGGACGAAAGGAATAAAGAACTGAGAGAGTAAGGAATTAATATATATTTTTCTCTCGCTTCTCTGGTTTATTTTTTGTGTTCGCCTGCGTGTGTGAGGGTGGCGCTAGGAATCCACCTGTTAGCCAAGGGGGCGTTAGCCTGTAAAAGTTTGAGAACCACTGGATTAGATGATAAGCTTCACAACACTAGACAATTCAATAGAACATTCCCCAGTTATATAAAAAAAGGGTCTTTAACCTTATTCTCAGCTACACTCTGAAGAGACAACAGGAACTGGAACGCTTGGAACATTTGAAACACATAGAAAAGTGTGGCATGTAAAGTCATGTAAAGTATTGCGTTAAAGCATTTATATGAACAAGGAAATGTCAACTCTGGAACTCCATACCTGCCTCGATATTTCCAACTGCCTATGACTTGATTTTAAGAGGGAGGTTTCAAGTCATTTATCCCTGTCTTTTGACTAACTCTTTCGGACCTACAAGGTGACTGGCAAACTAGTGGCCTTTTTTATTGTCCTTGGCCAGCTTTCCCCTCCTACATAAAAAAAAGTAAAATAAAAGAAAGAATAAATATTCAGTACTTATATAAACTAAACAAAATCGTAACTCAATATCTTATAATTATATAAAATACTAAATGCAAAATACAATAAAAAACTAGTAAAATAAAAACTAGTGAAAAGAAATACGTACTTTGGAAACTAGTAGGGCATTAGAAACTGCACCCTTTTAATTGTACGAGTGAGACAAAACGCTGCTCTGGTTAGCCTTGGGAATGTGGACACTGTTAACGCGAAGAAACATGTTGGGGAGGGAGGATGTAGCTTTTGCGAGAGACTGTTAGAGGAGGAGGAGGAGGAGGAGGAGGAGGAGGAGGAGGGAGGAGGAGGGAGGAGGAGGGATGGAGGAGGAGGAGGAGGAGCGGAGGAGGAGGAGGAGGAGGAGGAGGAGGAGGAGGAGGAGGAGGAGGAGGAGGAGGGAGCACAGTAGAACATGTGACAAGTAGGAAAGGAGTAGTTCTAAAAAGAATTACCGAGGTTAGCTCAGCAGTTACACAATATTGGTCTTTTCTCGTCAGTTTAGCGACTTAAACTTTCTGAAAAAAAGGAAAAAGAGAAGACAAGGGAGGAAAAATAATAGTGTAAGAAGAAAATAAGAAAAGAAAGAAAAAAGAAGAGAAAGAAGAACAGTAAAAAATAAAATATATAGAAAATAAGTGTAGTAAGAAGAGAAAGAGGAAAAAGAGAAGAGAAAGGAGGAACAAGAAAAAAGAAGAAAAAGTTGAACAGTAAAAAAGAAGACAAATATAAAAGAAATGTATTAAGACAAGAAGGAAGGAAAAAAAAAGGAGGGAAAGAGGAAGAAGATGATGAACGAGTGTAAAAGATAATGGGGTTTATTTTCTATTCTTCAAAATTATCTCGCACGTGGGGGAGGCAATCAGGTCTTGTCAGTCTCCTCTCGGCTTGGTAGTCTCGCAGGAACCATCACTCTTGCTCTTACTCCATCCCTCTACCCTCCCCCCCCCCCTCTCTCTCTCTCATCCCGGCACCACTCCCTCTTTCTCTTCTCATTTACATTCACGCTCCTATTCTTCTAAACGTTTCGCGTCCCATCCGCTGCTTCCTTCGCTTCATTTCTATAGTCTTTCCTCGCTTTGGTTCTGTGTGTGTGTGTGTGTGTGTGTGTGTGTGTGTGTGTGTGTGTGTGTGTGTGTGTTCATCCCCCTCTTCCCCCCTCACCTCACTTCCTGAGTTGAATTTATGCATTGTTCTTAATAATTTCATCGTTTATGTGTAGAGAAAAGGACGAAAAAAGAAGTAGCTGTATAAGATGGCAAAGAGATATGAGATGCAGTATGACACAGTGATGCATATGAAAGATAATAATGAGATAACTTGACTCTCTCTCTCTCTCTCTCTCTCTCTCTCTCTCTCTCTCTCTCTCTCTCTCTCTCTCTCTCTCTCTCTCTCTCTCTCTCTCTCTCTCCCACCACCTGCGCTACTGACATGTCTTATGCTTCCTGCCCTTTCGTCTCCAAAAATACACGTACTCGATGCTCCTGCCTCTGCTGCTGGTGCTACTTCCTATTCCTCCATCCCACGCCATGTCAGGATTCTCAGATACCTATTCTTAAACTTGTTCTCTTGTGAGGGGATGTTTTCAGAAGCCGCTGAGATCACTTGTAGAATTTTCGTACCTTTTGTTATGAATTTCGTTATCCTTAACCAGTATTCCTTTTTCAACACACCAAATAGAATAAAACAAAACGCCAAAATGCTTAAAAAATATGTACCACTTTCTCAATTACTCAGTAGTAGATTAAATCCCAGAAGGAGACCTAGCAGAGAGGCAAGAGTAATGAAGGAACGAAACAGTAAGCCAAAGTTTCTCACCACAACCGTGAATTGCCTCATATAATCCCTTGAGTGGAGTGGCGAGCGCTGGGATGTGCTTAATGTAAGATTGGGCGTGGGATGAACGGATTGCCATTGCTCTGAAGTGTTGGAAAAGCAGCATTTTGAAACAGGTGATCTTCAGAGTTCAGTTCCTCGACGCAGAGGTGAAATGAAGGAGGAACACGGAGGTTGAAAGGGTTAGAATGACGGGGGAAGGTGGGGATCAGAGGGAAGGAAAGGTGATATAGGAGGAGGAAGAGGAATAAGACGAAGATAAAGAGAAAGGAGGATAGTAGTAGTAGTAGTAGTAGTAGTAGTAGTAGTAGTAGTAGTAGTAGTAGTAGTAGTAGTAGTAACAATAATAATAATAACAACAGAAACAAAACAACGATATCACTACCACTACTACCACCCCCACCACCACCAATAACATCCAAGAAGACGCGTAAAAGGAATGATAACGAGATACGACTTGGAAAAAAAAAAAAGCAACACGAAAAAGGAAAACAAGATGAGACTGCCAAAAAACAAACAAACAAACAAAAAAAAAGAGAGAATAAGATGGAACGAATAAATCCTGAAACTTCAACCGAAAAGACAAGCAAATATACTTAAGAAAACAAACAAACAAAATTACATAACATCATTTCAAAACAGTCATTTATAATTTGATATTCACGAGAAGGAATCATTTCAACTCTTCTCCTTAACCACCATCACTTTCCCATTCAGTAAGACTTCCGTGGGCGTAAAAATAATAATAATAATAATAATAAAATACCAATAACTCAGGCGTCTCGGTCAAAGAGAAGCCAGGGACAACAATATGACAGGAAGAATAATGCCAAGGGAGGAATTAGGCTTAAAGACAGCCTCCCCCTCCCCCCCATCCCGGCACCAGCACTCCCTGGACGGCACATTGTCTCCTTCCTCACGTTTCGCCTATAGGGGAACTCAAATAAATAATAGGTTTTTCTCCTACAAAGCGGAAGTTGGTGAACAATTTTTTGTGGCTCTAACCGGCACATGATTGCACCTGATACCTGTTTGTTTTTCGTTTGTTTGTTTGTTTGTTTGTTTGTTTTTCTGTCTATTTGTCTGTTAACTTGTCTATCTGTCTATCAATCTATCTGTGTTTGTCTATCTATTTATTTCTGTTTATCCTGTCTTTCGCTCTGTCTATCTGTTTCTCTTTCTGTTATTATCCCTCTCTCTCTCTCTCTATCTATCTATTTAGTGTGTGTGTGTGTGTGTGTGTGTGTGTGTGTGTGTGTGTGTGTGTGTAAGCCCAGACTATCGATCGCTGCACAGATAGGGAGTCGAATACCTTAAGGCATCATTTCCATTCAGCGTTGCATCCCACACCTCACAGCGCGGGATGGGAAGCAGAACACTGGCATCTTTAAGACCAGAATTTCATCTTACCGTGCATGAATGTTTCCTTGGCCCATGATTCTGCTGGCAGGGTGTGTGTGTGTATTGGGGGGGGGATGTGAAGTGGACGAGTGTGGAGCGTGGAGTGTGGAGTGTGGAGTGGTGTCTGTCTGGAATAGCACCACCCCAAGCCGATTTCCAGGAGTGGATTACATGGCGGGGGGATTCAAGCATTGTTAAAGGATCAAGCTGCCAAGATTACATGATATCCCAGACGTCCTAAGCCTCAGTATCTTCACCACACGAGTGAACACACCGCGCTGGTCCAACTGACGCTGCTAAACCCTTCCAATTTGGACTTAGCGCAAAATGTAATGAATTCTATTGACGTGATTCACTTGTGGTGGCAGTCAGCACTTGGAGCCTTAAATTTGTACTCCCAATCTCTTCACTACTGGGATACATTTTTACTCCTAGTTTTGGGTACGATTAGACGATTTTATTGGCATTAAGAAGACTCTATGGAGGTCGGAAGATTAATGGCTAGAGTCTATAGTATAAGCTTTATACATCATAAGGTTATATTAGTTTTTTAAAGATTTTTGATGATTTTAGTGATACCTTACCCATATTATAAAGGATTAGTTTTCAAGGTTATTAATACGATCCTAAGAGTTTCCAAGGTGTGTTCATGATCCTAGCGACAGTTTAATATGAATCTAAAGGAAGTTGTCAGTTTCCTAGGACATTGCTAAGATTGTGATGGCAGTTCAACTCGAATTCTCAAAGGTATTCTTAAGTTTCCAGTGACAGCTAGAAAGAATGTTCAAATATATTTCCAAGACTATAATGATTAAACAAAATTTCAATACCCGACGAATTATCCCCTTGGCCTCTCGAAAAATAATAGAGTGGAGAAAGTGGAGTGTTTACGAATACTGGCTCTTCTGATATTGAAGTCAAGATCACTGGTAGGATATTAATACACACGCCTCGCAGCACCTTTCACCAACGCGCGTCCAATATCCAGCAGTGTAAAATGAGGAAGTAAAGAACTCGATAACACCCTCGCTCCTCATGACGGTGTTCAGGAACTCTCTGCTACCTCACCTCTACTAATATTCAATGCTACACAGGTGCTCAACCTCTCAATAATGTAGAAATTTTGTTGATGCGTCACTAGAATTATTAAAAAAACATTAGAAACCTGTGTCACCTCAACTAAGGGACCTCGAAAGTGTTGAAATTGTGGTAGTGTTAAAAAGGAAAGAGAAAAACGCAAATGATTCTTAGAAAAATAGAGCCACTCAATGTTTCAGTTCAGCAGTGTAACAATTTAAGGAAGCGTGAATAGAAAGACGCAGTGGAAGGAGTGCAATGGTGGGGAGAGGCGGAGAGGAGATACAGGAAGAAATTACATGAATATAGAGTAAAGATACGGGTGCCGGGTCTTAAAATGTACCCTTTTGTATTTCCGTGGAAGGTTATCAGGGTTTGTTTTTGTTTGTTGTGACATTTTTTGTTTTGGTTGGGATTTTTATCGTTTATTTGTTTGATGTCTTAGTGTCATTGTGTATGAATGAACCGTGCATTTTTGAGGTCAGTATATCTATCTAACTACTACGTGTCTATCAATGTCTTTCTAGTTTTTTTTCTTTTTCTAAATCTATCAATATATCCATCTCATTATCTACGTATCAAACAGTTGCCTTATCTAGTGAGCGATACATTTGATAATCCTGAGAGCTCAACACACACACACACACACACACACACACACACACACACACACACACTCCTCGCTGCCAGATGGTCGCACTTCATCCCGCCTCGCTTGGCAACGCTCACATAAAGCAGCGGACTAACAACCCGCCTCGCTGGGCCTCTCAACCACGCCACTGTACCGCAGATTAATTTTTCCCCCAAACTTGCTAAGTAATTGGCTCTTCCGGGCAGCGTGTGATTCTCGTTTATTTTCTTCTGCTTCTCCCAAACCACCCGAGCGTAGGAGCGTCTGTGTTACTCTCTCCTTGCAATCACGGGCTGGCGGGGCTGGAGGGCTGGGACGTCGCTTTCCCTGTGTACTGAGGCTGTTAGGGTGCCCTGGATGTGAAAGGCACCGGGCAAGTCGTACAGAGACAATTTGCATTTGAAACAGTTGGTTGAGAAAAGGACGAAAACTTTAAGATCGTAAATGGAAGCAGTTCGTCTTTAGTTATTTTCAATCAGATGGAGGGAGCAAGAGGAAGACAACAACAAAAAAGGAAAGAGAAGTAACGGCAAGACATCACCAGTTGGGAAAAAG
>CM035191.1:13333160-13346388 GCA_020233015.1 Callinectes sapidus
AGAGAGAGAGAGAGAGAGAGAGAGAGAGCGCCACTATATCCGTATTGATAATCCTTCTTTCAATGGCCATGTTAACAATTTCATCTTCCTCTCTCCATACCAACATTTTTTCCCTTTATTTCTCTATGGTAACATATTGATTCTGCCTATCGATATAAGAGTTATGTGTCCGTACGATATTTTTCTTCCCTCTATACTAACAACTGTTTTTTGTCTTTTGTTTTTGTTTATTTACAGTGGATGTCATCAAAGGAGAACCTTAAGAGTAAAATGATAAAGAGGGAAAGGAAGAATATTGACTCATTTTTTTTTGTTGCAGTTTTATTCATTTCTGTTTTGTCAGACTCACTTTTATTTCACTTGACTCATTTCTACTTTATCTATAGTGAACGTCAACAAAGGAGGACCTCAACATTAAAATGGCAAGGAGAGAAATGATGAATCCTGACTCATTTTCTCTTATTAACCTTCTCAACTCAACTCTTCTCAACATTTTTGGCAATAACTCCATGTGGGGAAGCTTGGAGCAGTCTCACCAGACCACACTTATACCACACATGGGCACACAAGTCTTCCTCACTTTCTTATCATTTGTAATATACACGTAGTTCTCTCTTCCACTTCACATTGTTCTTCTTATTCCATCCATGTATTGCTCCCTTTGTCTGAGTCTTGCTTCGCTACCTGGGATTCTTCCTTTAAATCCTTCAGTACTGGGATACATTTTTACTTCGAGTCTTGGGTGCGATTAGACGGTTTTGTTGACGCTAGGAAGAATTTATGGAGGTCAAAAGGTTAATGTCCAGAATCTGTATTATTTTTCCTCCCACATGAGTGTCTGAAGGTGTATAAAATGGACAAAATAACAAGCAAAATTAATATGAAAATGATCTTTCCTGTTATCGTTACATGTCCAAACATCACGAGATCTTTCCAGGAATTTTGCACGATGTTATTCTATTCAAGTCATAAGAACGTGTGTTTGTGCAGCGAATTATAAGGAAAACCACAGGATCACCTTAATATATTGTTTTATTTATTATCTCGTGATGTGCGTGTGAGTTTTGAGTGTTAGAGTGAGATAGACAAATTTTGCACAATGAAAAGTTTGATTTTATCCAGGTAGGCTCAGATGTTCAAAGATGTGTAAAAATTCAAGTATAGACGCAGATATTTTGCTGGTATATTTTCTTTCATATAAACAGACTCCCCCTTTTTTTAATTCATTTTTTCCTCCAGCAAATGTCTGATGAATGTAAAAATTTTGACGACCCAACATATTTTTACTTGATTCTTTTTTTTTTTTGTCGTTTGTAGGAGCAGCAGCAGCAGCGGCAGCAGCAGCAGCAGCAGCAGCAGCAGCTCGTGTTGCCAGCCAGTGATCTGTGAGGCGTCGAGTGAATATTGTTGGTGTGTCTGTGTCTGCGTTTGTTTGTTTGTTTCTTTGTTTGTTTGTTGTTGTTGTTGTTGTTGTTGGTGGTGGTGTTGGTGGTGGTGGTGGTGGTGGTGGTGATGCTGGTGCTGTTGTTGTCGTTGTCGTTGTTTTATGACTTATCGCTATTTCCCTTACAAGTGGAGACAATAAGTCGAGTAACCTAATCTTCTGTATTTCCTTTCATTATATTTCATGTCTCGCCTTTAATCTTAACCTTCCCCCACCCCCTTCAACCCATCCCAACACTCAACTCAAAACCTTACACAAAAAACCTCGATAGTTTACAGACTCTAATACCACAAGAGAACTAAACATCACACATCCTAAAAAAGCTTTCATTACTCTCTGAAGCCCTCAAGTAGAAAAAAAGAAAAGAAAATAAAGAAAGAGCCACTTAATACATTTAGAATAAGTACCGGATATCAACTTTTTACCACGATTAGAAAAAAAAAGTGAAAAAGTAAAACAAAAAAGAGAGAAAATAAAATCAGAGTTATACCGCGCCCCTTTCCCCCCCTCTCCAGACCACCCCTACCAGGTCCCTGTAGTCCCATCCATCAGGAAGAGGCTGCGTGGGTCAGGTCGTGGTGTACGATACCTTCAGGGGGGTAGTGGGGGGGAGCGAGGGGGGCAGAAATCATCCATCATACTGATCCAAACCAACCGCAGCGTTTGAGTTTGTGTGGAGTGCGTGTGTGTGCGTGCGTGTGTGGTGTGAGTGCGTTCGAGTCCGTTAGAGTGAGTCTAAATAATTTTGAGTCTGCCATGAGTCAATTCTGAGTGTGCTTATGTGAATCAGTGAGATATGAGTGAGTTTGCCTTAGTTTGAGTATGAATGACTAAGACAGCGTAAGTTTGAGTGTGTTTGAGTGTGCAAGAGTGAATTTAAATGAGTTTGAGTGGGTAAAAGTGAGTTAGGGTGAGATTAAATGAGTTAAAGTGTGGTTAACTCAGTTTTGATTGAATTTTGATGATTTCTAAGTGAGTTTGAGAGAGATGGAATGATTTTGGTGTGATCCTGAATGGGTTAGATTTAAATGGAGTAAGTGTGAAGGAGTTTTTCCCCTCACCTCATCGTTTCCCGTCCAATAATCCGTTGCAAATCAAATATTGTAAAATTCTAGGCTTTAAATTCTGGCCATGGTCACCTTCCTCGTTACTAAGTGTTCCGCGTCTCCTATAAATCATGAAGGTAAAAATGTGCAGGACTCTTCTTAATATCCCTCAGTCTCTCTCGTTTCACGTTTTCTGTTAGTGATTGCTCGTTGTCAAAAGTTGCCAATGACCGAGAAAAAATTAACTCTCTCTCTCTCTCTCTCTCTCTCTCTCTCTCTCTCTCTCTCTCTCTCTCTCTCTCTCTCTCTCTCTCTCTCTCTCTCTCTCTCTCTCTGTCTCGCGATAGGTTTGATTAAATTACATGATCTTTTTTTCGTTTAATACCCAGTGACTTTATGATGAGAGAGTGATTGTGTGACTGATAACTTGATGGGAACGAGAGTTGACGAGAAAGGGAGAGAGAGAGAGGGAGGGAGGGAGGGAAGGAAGGAGGGAGGTAGTGGAGAGTGAGTCAATTAGTTCTCTTCAATTATAGACAAACAACCTTCCCTTCACTCACCCCCTCCCCTCTCTCTCTCTCTAACTCGCTCGCTCAAGTGTAATGAAGCTTCGGGTCACCTCTGTTCACCTGTCCAATTAAAGGTCGTATTAGTTGAGTAACACTCCGGCAGGTGTTTTTCCTTACTTTCTTCCTCCCTTCCTTCCTTCATTCCTTCCTTCCTTCTCAGATCCAGTGTGCTTCATCCCTCCATTCTCCCACCATGTCTGTCTCTTTATTTTCGTGCACCTGCTTAGATAACTGTCTGGCTTAATCTTTTTCCTTTTTTCATCTTGCATGTGTCTTCTTTTTCTTTTTCCTTTTAGTTTTTCTTTCCTCAGGCTGTGACGTCTGTATAAAATCACTCACGCTCTCCTAAGGCAACTGAGCTTCCATCGCTGCAGTGTCATTTGGATAAGTTGGATTGGTTAGGATAGCTTAGAGTATATTAAGTCAAGTCACTTCATGTTTAGTTTAGTCTAACTTCTCCTACTTTTAATTCTTAGGGTCGGTTGAATTATGTTAAGTTGGTTAATGTTATGTTCGGGTATCAGGATAGAATACAATATGGATAAGAAGTGTTAGGTCAAATTAGATTAGGTCAGATGAGGTCACAAGCCTAAATCAAGATAGACAAACATTACTCATCAAAAAGATTAACTACCTTGACTAATCTTTGAATTCCTCTCTTTTAATTTCCTCGTCATTCACTTATTCGCCCTCCCCCTCCCCGCTCTCTCTCCCTCTCTCCCGTCTTTATTACCTTCAGTTATCGGGTGGAGCGCTAATCTTCCTTTATTAACCTGAGGCACACCTACTGAAAATATCCTCAGCTCACCATTTCTCCTTTTTTCTTTTTATCGCCAGTCACTTTTTTCCCTTTCATTTTTTTCCGCGCCACAGTTTTCCCAGACACGGCCGTTATCGCGTCCACTGGAAAGAGAGGGGCAGGGTGGAGAGAAGAGGGAGGGGCAAGGGAGGGAAGGAGGGATTGGGGGATGTAGGAGGGAAGAGTTGGGAGGAGGAGGTCGAAGAAGGGAAGAGGAACGAGTGAAGGACAGGACGAGGGAGGTAGGAGGAAGAGAAGAGGGAGGGAGGAATTCAGAATTTGAGAATCCAGAATTAATTTGCATTATACGTGGTTATTCTTTACATTAACATTATGGTATTGATTAACAAATGTCTAATTATACCGTGTGGGGCGTTCAAAAGGAGTTAATAAAAAGTAAGGATGAAAATTTTAGAAATCATCAGTGAACTGTTTATGAAACTAAAAATATGGCAAAATGTTATCGAAACAAAAGATAAATATAAAAAGTAAATGATTAAAAAGTACAAAGTCAATTATTAAAACGTACAAAGGAAACAAAAATGTAGAGCGACAAAATCTTTATAAATAGCAAAGCATACGCTGGGTTGAGAATAAAATGAGCTAAAATCAGCTAAACAGGAGTGGGCGAGAAGACAAGGGAGACAGGAGGAAAGAAAAAGGGAGAGGGGGAAAAGGGAGGTGGTGATTGAGCGAGGAGGGGATAAGAGAGGTAGGAAAATATCCGTTTGTCATTACAAGCGCCCCATTGATGGCCTCGCTGTTTCGTAAGCGCAACATGTGCTCATAAAAGGCTTCACGCTTCACGCTTCAGGCAGTAAAGCGAGTAAAGCACAGACCGGACCCACCTGAATGCTGCACGTGGTGAGGGAATCACGGTTTCCGCAACATCTTTTGCAGCATACACGTGCCTACCCCTGTTGCACTTCTTATCAAAATTACCATCCCTAATGAGCCAACTAAAGAAGAAAAATAAGGCTACTTAACTTTCTTTTGTTTCATCTGTCTCTTAGTTGTCTATTCCACGCCAGAAACAGGATTTTTCTCTGTGTGTTTCTTTACCACCACTATTTTCAAAGGCTATAGAGATGACTAGGTGGGTTCCCAAGACTGTTTCTTCTGTTAATAATGTGGAGAGTTAGTTAAACACCTGTGTAGCTTCAACCAGAGTAGACGTAGTAGATGTAGTGGAGGTGTGGCACGGAAGTCTTTTAAAATCTCAAAGCGCTACACCTACACGAAGCTGCAGCCAGTACGTGCAGCAGTACCGAGCTTCCGTGCACGTTTACACCAGACTCGTGGGCCATGTGAATAATGCATCGAGGCAATGAAGACACAAGTGAAACAGTAAACACCCTCGCGAGGCTTACGCGTTTGCAGGGTTGGGGGGGTTGTCAGGAACCATCATGAATTTTTCACCCACGTGTTGGCTGAAGGCTTTCCATTCAATAATCACCGAGATCTCATTAATGAAATAACGCCAGGGGGGCTGTTTTACCACCATTAATCCTGTTATGCGCCACCGGTCACATGCACGCTAATTAACTAGGGTAGGGGTGAAAACATGGAATTGGGACATGGTAGAGGGAGTGGGAGAAGGGGCGGAGGCGTGGGAACATGGGAAGTACCTTAAGGTGTCATTGAAAGAAGAGCCACGTAAGAGGAAGGATAAAGAAAGAAAACGAGAGCACGAGAGCGAGAGAGCGAGGTGGTGAGCAAGCGAGCGATTAAGAGCATGGACGAGAGTGAAAGAGAGAGAGAGAGGGGGGGAAAGGGAAGGAGAGAAAACGAAGGAGTTACAAAGAGGGATACACTTAAAAACGGAAACAGTAGGAGAGATCATAAAGGAAGGACACAGGAAACAGATTAGTAGGAAGGAAGGAAAGAGGAAAAGAGAGAGTGCGAGTGAGAAAAAAAAGGGGAGAGAGAAATAAGAAATGTGGGAAATGTCGGGGGACGAAAAAGAAATTATACGTAGATAGTTAAGTTAAAAATGTGTGAAGGCAGAGAGGAGAATAAAGGGAAAGAGGAAGAAGGAAAAAAAAAATCATATGAAAAAAAATATATAATGAAGGGGTAAAATTCATGCAGAAGAGAACAAAAGAGCTCACAAATTTTTGCTTAGAAAATGAAGAAAAGATTGGGGTGGCGGGAAAAGAGAGGAAGTGAGGATTAGGAGAGAGAGAGAGAGAGAGAGAGAGAGAGAGAGAGAGAGAGAGAGAGAGAGAGAGAGAGAGAGAGAGAGAGAGAGAGAGAGAGAGAGAGAGAGAGAGTGTGTATGAATTTCCAAATCACAGAATTTAAAGTTAAGGATTCTTCGGCGGCACGAATATAAACAACGTTATTTCATGTGTAGAATCGTTGTCAGACTTGCATTTATTTTACCTTTTATTTCCTTTGATAACGGCTGATGTATACGCAACGGGAACACGAGTAATAAACAAGGATATTTCACGTGTAGCCCCCAACCCCCTTCCCCCCTTCTCCCCCTGTCAAACTTCCATATATTTTACCATTCATTCCTTCTCACGATACACATTAACCCTTTCAGCATAGGGACATATTTTTACCACGAGTTTTTGGTGTGGTTAGACGATTTTATTGACATTAGGAAGGGTCTATGGAGGTGAAAAGATTAATGGCCAGAGTATGTACTATATTAATCCCTACATGAGTTTCTGAAGGTGTAGAAAATCGATGAATAATAAGTAGAATAGATATGAAAAATGCGTCCCAGTACTGAAATGGTTAATATACGTTTTCCTTCACGAACCCTAACATGGCATTGAAATATAGAATCTAACCACTGGACATCCCATCTGACAATATGCTCGTTTTTTTTTCATCATATATAGGTAAAATAAAGGGAATTCTCGTGCATTGGCTTCACAGACAACCCCGAATGAAGCTCATGTACCCGCGGATCGAGCTGGCGTGAGCTGGGCGTTCGTGTCAAAATGATGCAGGATGGATGGCCCTTCATCATTTCCATTTCAGTTTAGTTTTGGAATAATATCACTGGTATAGATATATTACATTAATTATTTAGGATTAGCAGCCGCATCGTAACCGTGTGTGTGTGTGTGTGTGCGTGCGTGTGTGTGTGTGTGGGTGGAGCGAGGACTGGTCAGCGCTGATATGGTTTTGTGCGAGTCCGTTTATGCAGGCGAGATTCAAACCGGTCTCTTGTGAAGCTTCGTAATTGATAACTTTCTCCTTAATTACACAGCAAATTGTGCAACTCATGACTATATTCTCAAAGGTTTACGAGTCTTGATTTTTATGTACGGTATTGAAAGTATATTCAGTGTTAAGGATTCTTATGAAGGATTAAAGTGTTGAAATATGAAACTTCCTCATGTGTTATTCATTATTGTTATTTCATCCCTGGTGGGTCAGCTATTCTTAAATCTTGTTCATCTTTTTCACGTCTTTATTCCATTTTCTATCAATGTATCGCCTTTCCTACTGAATAAACGAAATACGATCTCAAATCAATTAGTTTATCTTATTTTTCCTCACTACTGACTGTTTCTTTGTGATGCCTCAGGATATGTACTGAACTTAAACGGCCACACGTCACATATTCCCTAAAGATGAGGTAAAAAAAGCAATTTATTATCTATCAATGTGTCTACTTTCTTACTGACCGAATGAAACGACATCCCATATCAATTACTTTATCATTTTCCCACTACCGACTGCTTTTATGTAATGGAATAGGATTTGAGTAAATATTAAACCATATCGGTCACACGGCACACATTCCTTGTAGATTAAGGCAAATAGCAATTTTCTTCATAATCGGAGCCAACCATCTCACACGGGCGAAGCCAAATCAGCCGCTGCATGAACGTGTTTGTTTAGATTCCTTTACCTGGCGCATCCTTCACCTTGCGTCGTGGAGATGGTCGCATTTTACCTTCAGTTTGCTCGAATCTCCGCCGTAAATTGCTGTGAAATAATGTTTGTCTCTCGAACTTAAGGGAAGGTGGCGCTCGGCCAATATATTTCCACCGTGGGACTGCAAGTGATGAGGCGAACGGAGGCCGGAGACGGAGGGAGAGACGGAAGGAATATTACAGTGGAACGAACGTGTGCAGGTTCAGCTAACACCGCCTTCAAATTTACGACGGAGGAAATACAGTAATAGTTTTAGGTTAACTTGCAGGGAAAACGTATACATTCACACACAAGTTTTTCTACACTTCTTAACGATGTCTTGGTTAAAAGAGCAGACTGTATTTTACCTTGACGGATACGAAGCACTACATAAGGTGTAGAAGAAAGGTTGGATAGACATAACGGGTGTCTATAGAAAACGAGAAGATATGTAGATGACTTGGATAGAGTAGAAAGAGGATGAGATGGGTAGAAAGAAGGGTGAAAGGGACGATACGGAAATAGGTTAGGAATAAGAAAAAAAAAAACTAGAGAAAAGAATAATAGACACTAAATAGACACGAGAGAGAGCGAGAGAGAGAGAGAGAGAGAGAGAGAGAGAGAGAGAGAGAGAGAGAGAAAGGGGGGGGGGAGATAGAAACGAGAAGAGAAAAGACAAACGAGAGGAAAGATATATAGATACGAGATGATAAAAACAACCAAGAGAAAACCTGAGGAAAGTAGAGAGACGAGAAGAGAGGATAGATGAAATATAGAAAGACGATAGAAGAGATAGAAACATGGTGACAAAGAGATGAGAGATCAAAGTTGAGAAGAAATAGAGGAAAATAAAGACCAGAGGAAGAGAAAAGAGACGATATATAGAGAGAAAATATGAAAAAGATACAAACATGAAGACGTGGAAAGAAGAAAGATAGAGGAGAAAAGAGAAAGACGAAAGTTAGGGAAGCTAGAGAAGAGAAAAATATAAAGATTAGAGGGGAGAAGAAAGGTAGAGAGAAGGCGAGAGTGATAGGAAAGTAGATAGTAACAGGAGTGAGAAAAAAAAACTAACAAACAAATAGGAAACTAATACACAAAATCCATCTTGTACATTTATTATCAGACTTCAATGCTATAACAACTTTGAACATTTACAGACAATTCACAATTTTTAACATTTTCAAACATATGATCGCTATTTAACATTTTCAAACATGTTGTAATGACTTTTGAAGTGGCAATGGAACAACGAAGTGAAAGGAAGTGACTGTCGAAGCGAATAAGGGGGATCTTGCCACCAGCACGTCACCATCCGCTCCATCCTCCGTACCTTCAAAAGCAGCCTCAATACTCGTGACCTTATTGAAATAGAAAGACTGATTACGTTACAAAGTGGGCGTAGAGTATTTGTCCCTGAAGGGTACTGGAGCGTGGCGGCAGAGGATCAGTGGCCAGCTGTTCGTTGTCATCTGAATTATTACCCGTGTTACCTGTCCATAACCACACGACCTGCAAGGCAATGCGTTAGTGACCTATTACCCTTACCATCATATTCATACCACCTGCAAAGCAATGCGTTAGTGATCTGGAAGGCAATGCGTTAGTGACCTATTAACCTTACCATCATATCCATACCACCTGCAAAGCAATGCGTTAGTGACCTATTAACCTTACCATCATATCCATACCACCTGCAAAGCAATGCGTTAGTGACCTATTAACCTTACCATCATATTCATACCACCTGCAAAGCAATGCGTTAGTGATCTGGAAGGCAATGCGTTAGTGACCTATTAACCTTACCATCATATCCATACCACCTGCAAAGCAATGCGTTAGTGACCTATTAACCTTACCATCATATCCATACCACCTGCAAAGCAATGCGTTAGTGACCTATTAACCTTACCATCATATTCATACCACCTGCAAAGCAATGCGTTAGTGACCTATTAACCTTACCATCATATTCATACCACCTGCAAAGCAATGCGTTAGTGACCTATTAACCTTACCATCATATCCATACCACCTGCAAAGCAATGCGTTAGTGACCTATTAACCTTACCATCATATCCATACCACCTGCAAAGCAATGCGTTAGTGACCTATTAACCTTACCATCATATTCATACCACCTGCAAAGCAATGCGTTAGTGATCTGGAAGGCAATGCGTTAGTGACCTATTAACCTTACCATCATATCCATACCACCTGCAAAGCAATGCGTTAGTGACCTATTAACCTTACCATCATATCCATACCACCTGCAAAGCAATGCGTTAGTGACCTATTAACCTTACCATCATATTCATACCACCTGCAAAGCAATGCGTTAGTGACCTATTAACCTTACCATCATATCCATACCACCTGCAAAGCAATGCGTTAGTGACCTATTAACCTTACCATCATATTCATACCACCTGCAAGGCAATGCGTTAGTGACCTATTAACCTTACCATCATATCCATACCACCTGCAAAGCAATGCGTTAGTGATCTGGAAGGCAATGCGTTAATTACCTATTGAAACCCCTACCTTTATATCCATACCACCTGTAAGGCAATGCGTTAGTGACCTAACCTAACCTTACCTCTATCTTAATTCCATCTGCAAAGCAAAGGTAAGGGTTAAAAGGCAACAAACCAGAGGTATTCTCACCTATAACAGTTGTTGTTGTAGTGGGAACGTGTTATTGGCATCTTAACATTCACGGCTGTACAACTTCGGTCATTTTCTTGAGCTTGCAAGTTTGAGTGCCTCAGTATCAGCGTCATCTCAGATCTTGTTAGCCGCCAGTCTCACAAACCTGAGAAAAGAAAACTTCCATTAAACAGCGAAGTTACAAACAGTCGTACAAGGAAAATACACTAATCACATCACGACCGTGCACTTACCAGGACTGCGGAAAAGTGCTGGCGTCTCATTCACATCAATGCAAGTACAATGGTCCGCCTCCTTCCCGCCAAGGCTGGTTATCCAAGTAACAGCTCTGCAAGTATCTAGACAAAGGCATTAGTGTTCCTGAAAGGCAAGCGTGGTTAGCGACATAAATATCCTATCGCCCTAGGAAACAGTAGCTTTTCCTTACTATGCCGACGGGGTGCTCCAGCGAAGATGTCCCACGACGAGTGTTTAGGGGTACTTACTGTAAAAGAAGGGAAACGATTATTAGTATGGTTCAACTTTAATTACTACCATATCGTATTAACCATGCTTTTGTATCTCACGTAATATTTATTGCCAAGTCAACGTGGCGAAAAACAACAACTCACCATTAGACGCGTCGAGACCATGATTGAGGCAGAAGACGATGAAGAAACAGGGGAAAAAAAAAAAGCACACGCACATATTATATCCCGCCTAAGATATATCCGCACACCACCACGCGCGAGGTTACGAACGACGCCAGGCACAGGTTACCGCTCCATACTGCCACCAAATGACGAATGAATGAATGTCCTCCTCACTCTGCAGGCAGTCATCGCCTACGTGTTTCAATCCGTCAGTTACATCTTGGCTAACATATCCAAGCCCTTCGTTTTCCACCCCAACAAGAGATGAATTGAGGCTTACAGTACTAGGCTATTGAAGTTTACGTACAATGACATGCATCTACGTAGCTACGTAGCAATGTAAGGCGGAGAAAGAAGGAAAGTAAGGTGAATTAAGCCACACATGATCCCTTTCGCATGCAGAATTTAACGGTTACCTTGGCTTACCCAGCACCAGCGTCCCTTACCCTCCCGCAACACCCCGATCCTTCCGCCGGCCACGCCCAGTCACCACCCCCCAGTCACGTAGTTCTACCTATCAACCCTCTAATACTTGTCATGCCCTCATATTCTTTACCTTATAACACCGGCAGGAGATCCCTTTCTAATCTAATTGCATGTCACTCCATCTAAAAATAATCGCTACTATGAAAATAATGATCTAATGCGTTGAAATTCACTTTGAAACTGCGCGCCTCCCCCTACAAACTACCGCTAGTTTGCTAGTTATAATTATCAAGTAACTTCACCACTGTAGCTTGATAAGTGTAACAATAACAGACATTCATGCACATCAATAGGAATTTGATAACGTGTGAGAGAAAGAACGATGTGGGTATGGCAGAAGAGGAGAAAAATGATAAATAAGGTGGTGAAACAAGGGGTAGCCTCACCGCCCAGCCTTCTCCGTCACCCGCCGCTGCCTACGTCACGGAGAAGCGGCGTTGCTGGTGACAGTTTGACAGTTCTCAATAACTGATCAGTGGTGAGGCTACAGCATTCACAGCCACGTTAAGTAAGTAAAGACATCCATTGCTAATAGTTAGGCTTCTCATTTAATTTCCCTGCCATATGAAAAGAGTATGATGTCACCAGGTTTTCAGTGGTCAGGCGGCAACCCGTAGTGGGGACTGCTGATGGGGCCATGTGTGAGGCTAGCTGTATACCACAACCCTCCCTCACCCCTCTCTCTCTCTCTCTCTCTCTCTCTCTCTCTCAACGGTCTTAACGGCTGAGTAAAGGGAATCATAGTTTTTCGTAGGTATTGCTTGCTTAGAGAGACGTAGGTTAAGAGCGGTGTAGTGGTTACAACAGAGGGGACGCTAGCAAGGTTTTATGACCAATAATCACGATAGAACCAGAAATAATGGGTTCAAGCTGGATAAATTTAGGTTTAGGAGAGAAATAGGAAGACACTACATCTATAATAGGGTAGTTGATGAGTGGAGCGGACTAGGTAATCATATTGTTAGTGGTGAGACTATGGGGAGTTTTAAAAGAAGATTAATTGATAGGTGGAATCAGGCAGTGGTGCTCATGCAGGGTAGGTCTAACGGCCTCTTGTAGCTTCCCTCATTTTTTTTATGCTTTACACCTCATTATATGCTCTTATCGAACTAAAATAATCCAACACGTGGCTGTTCTATTTTCCCTAACCCCCCTTTAATGTAATGGAAGCTAAAGGACAGGGTTGTTGTTGTTGTTGTTGTTGTTGTTGTTGTTGTTGTTGTTGTTGTTGTTGTTGTTGTTGTTGTTGTTGTTGTTGTTGCTGCTGCTGCTGCTGCTGCTTCCCGGGTCCCGTCTGGTGAATAGTTGCAAAAGTGGTGCTTGAACATTCCAAACTTTCTCAGCAAGATTTTAGAGAATGATAATATGCATCGGGTCTATGCGATGTCCATATCATGCTCCTGCTTCACCTCGCGCTGCTGTTTCCCTCTCCTCTTCCCCCTCCTCCCATCTTTCCTTTTCTTCGTCCCTTTTTTCTGTTTTCTGTTTTTCTTTTTCCCTTTTTCCTTGCTTTTTGTTTTCTTCTTGGTCTCGTCGTTGTTTTCTCTCCTCCTCCTCCTCCTCCTCCTCCTCCTCCTCTTCTTCCTCCTCTTCCTCTTTCTCCTTTCCTGTTTTCGCTCCTCTTATCCTCTTGCTTTCTTTAGTTTCATCTTATTTCGTTTCGTCTTGTCTGGTTTCTTTTACCAGCCCCCCCCCCCCCC
>CM035191.1:13411292-13421292 GCA_020233015.1 Callinectes sapidus
AGAGAGAGAGAGAGAGAGAGAGAGAGAGAGAGAGAGAGAGAGAGAGAGAGAGAAAGCTAAATATATACAGGTTTAGAAAATTCACAGTTTAGTCTTTAACATTGTCATATTTCCAGCCCAAACTAACGCAATGTAAGTAAATTCCGTTTTGTGCAGATTCAGAAAATTATGTAGAGATTAAAATGGTGAAGTCTCTGGTCATTAATCTTCTGACCTCCATAAACCTTCCCTAATGTCAATATAATCGTCTGATTATACCCAAAACTCTTGGAAAACTGTCTCCCAGTACTATATATATGGGACACACACACGCACACACACACGCACACACACACACACACACACACACACACACACACACACACACGGTACTAGTCAGGCTACACATACGCCAGTTCACAGTGGTTAATTTACAGCAGCGCAAAGTTCAGATAATGTCCCCAGCGAAGTGTCTGTGCTGGCGGCGGTGCAGATTGCCACATGTGTAGTGTGAGCTCGCCGCCAACACAGGCAGTGAAGTAGTATAGGTAAAACATTTAACAGTGAATAGTGAAGGACAGACAACACTGCGGTGTAATGCCTGGAAGGGTAGAACTGGATGGCTCTAGTTAAGTTTCAAACAATATTCGTGCACTTTGATTTACTTGAGCTTTAAAGTGTTGCTTGTACGTACAACACATGCACACGCACACGCACACGCGCACACGCGAGCGTACGTGTACACACACACACACACACACACACACACACACAGATATTAGCTAAACACGCGTCCTTAGTGTCACGTTGTCACTGCTCGTGATGTAAAATAAGAGTCCAGCTTCTCTTAAGTGCTTATTTCAAATTCCACACGGAAATTACAGTCTAAACACACAGAAAAGAATAGTAACTAAAGACCAATCGCTTCCTTTCTCTCGCTACGTATCACAAAGCCCCTCAAACACCTACGACAAGTAAAATCAACTCAGATTTAACAAACTAATTATCACAAATGTCACGGCGGCGAGTTTTTTTTAAGGAGGCAGACGTGTTTAACTTCAGGTGGTGGTGGTGGTGGTGGTGGTGGTGGTTGCGCCTCTGGGTGACTTAAATAACGTTGTTTGCCTCTCATTTCCTGCGTCGGCACAGTTTTCAAGCGGAATAAAATGTGAGAAATAAGAATAAAGCCTGGATTGTATATATTAACCACTGCCAGAGACAAGTTAATTAAAGTGACGTGAATTAGTGTGTTGTTTGAAAAGGCGTCAAGTGAGTGACTAATTGTTGTAATGTGCTGATCACCCTGCTGCACCTGCCCACCTGTGCTGCCTTGAGGGACGGCTTTGGCTCTACAAGGCTTGAGTGTTTTACGTAAAGATGAGTTTTACTAAGAGGAAAATCATTTTGACGACATATTATTCCGGTTTTAATCCCTTTGTCGCTATCACCTTCCTTTCTTAACCTTCCTGGCGCTGTAATATTGTATGAGTTCCGCCAATTTTTAAGGAAGAGACAGTTTAACTTTAAGATGCGTCATTCTTTTCATTAGATGGTGGCAATCTTAATTTAAGAGGAGCCTTTTTTGTCATTAAAGAAGTGGAAGGTTTACATTAAGAAGTTATAGTTTTTTTTCTTTCTTTCTTTCTTTAAAAGTTGACATTTTGTATTTCCAAGAAAATCGTTATTTATTTCTAACTTTTTTTCTATTTCAACTTTGTAGTGTGGGTACTTAGTATTTAATGGTGTGCTGGTACGATGATATAATGTTCCTCTCTATATAATTTGTAATGCTGCAGGTAATCCTTGATCCTACAAAGGGCTACCTACTTACTAATTATTATGATAGCTGTTGTATTATTACTCACTTTCATTAAACTACTATATTTTCACCGTCCTGAGTTCACTCATATAGTTACGACTTTTCCTTTGTCTTACTTTTTTTCATTCATATTTGTTTAGTTACAACGTATTTTCAATGTTCACTTAAAATATTTATTACCTTTTCGCTTATATATTTCACTATTCAACACTTTGTTTTACCCTATCTCGTAACAATCACATATTCATCTTATTACAATATTTTCGAAGTACTGATACATTTTCACGTCTTTTTCAACTTTTCATTCTAACCTACTTCCTGCAGAGTCTTCATAATGATCACCTCAGCAAGCTCTCCTTCATATAAGACTGGAGACGACAAATTAATAATACCATCCCTGCCTCGATATCAAATCATCACCCGTTACATGTTAGCACAAACGAGACTTCCTATTAAACTAAACGGAACTTCTTAACTTTTTAATCAACGTAAAATTTCACACCAGCAATGCATCAAAGGCGTTTGTTTACACATACAAAGCCAACAGTATGTACAGTTGAGGAAAACCCGCGAGTGTGTCATTCGTCCACTATTTCACATGGCTTTATTTAAATGTACACGAGTTTTCAAGGTCTTTTTACGGTTCTAGAGGCAGACTGACGAGATTTCTGCATTATTTACTGGAAAAACACTCTTGAAAAACCCACAAGTCATCTCCGTAGCCTTGAAAATTTGTTGTGGTGAGAGAGCAAGTTGATTATGAATAACAGCCTCAATAACCTAACTCTTCACTCATCGGCCCAGAAGAAGCCACACGGTTTAATCAAAATGTTATTAAAGTCCTGCACTGCCTGTATACCCGCAGTCAACAGAGTAATCGAGCCGACAAGGGAAACATGTGTGTTGTATAGGTGAGCACTGAAATCAAATACATACACTTGTGAAAAGCGACCAATCACCAGAATTGCCCTGCAGTGAGGATTCTAAAAATGCGGCTTAGAGGGTTTGGTACAGATGGAAAGCTAAATGAAACGGGAAATTTAGAATGGACACTCATACATCAACATCTGTACCAATATATCAACATCTTTTGGCCTTGTATTGTTGAGTTATATTTCCAGATAACATAAACTCCATTCCGTACTCTTGTTAATCTTCAAACTTCATGGAAACTAATCATTGCTACCCAGGACAAGGTAACAAAACAACTGCAGTAGATGAATGACTGGAGATACTCTTTTTAATTCATTCATAACGGCTGTAACAGAAAAAAAAATCCAACGAAAAAGATACTAAAGAAATGAGAGAACAAAACGTAAAACTATAAGAAAAACTAAACGAAACATGAAAAACAGAAACAAAAAAACTATTCCCAGCCACACCATGGAACCAAACAGAAAACACACAAAAACATGACGAACACACCACAGTACGGGAAAAATACCACCTGAAACTTCGTAAAAATATACTAAAATAAAATAAAATAAATAAAAAGTGAAATCATACTTAGAATCAAATCAAACGGCAGTATAATCTCTTTCTCTACTCTTAACCCCTTCACTACTGGGACCCACTTTTGCCATAACTTTTAGGAATGATTACACGATTTTATTGACATTACGAGTCCATGTAGGTGAAAAGGTTAATCACCGGAGTATTTACTATTCTAATCCCTACATGACTTTCTGAAGCTGTGTAAAATCACCAAATACTAAGCAAAATAGATATGGAAACGTGTCCCAGTGCTGAAGAGGTTAAGTACAACAAAAATTCAGAATACAGAGAAAAAAAAGATCGACGGAGAGTGAGGTAGAATATCCACCAATAAAAAAAATAGAAAAAAAACAATGTTCTGCACCTATGAAGTGTCCCAGTGCCCCAGAGGTGATGTTAGTTGGTGCAAGGTTTTCATTCCTCCAGCTTAGGTCAAGTCATAGGTCAATGCAACACCTGGGAGAGCTGAAACACACCTGGCAAGCTCGGAGGCGACGTGACACACAACACTGCACCTTTTCTCTCACATTTGACGAGGAGAAAAGTGTCGACAGGAAACAAGCAGGAAAAATGATGGAAGGATGGAAAATTGCATGTGTTGAAATGCCTTAGCTGGTGATGACGACGGAATCAACACCACCATCACCATCACCATCTCTTCGACATCGCTGCTCGTCATCGTCCGCGTTTTCAATCCTTCAACACCATTCCTGCTCTACGTCAACGCTTTTTCTCCCCACCTTGAGCATTTTTTTCCCTTGTCAACACCACTTGTCGGTCAGCACTTCAGCGGATCAACTTCAGCCACCACCGGAAGTCGTCACAGCAAAACATTCGTCGATATCCACCAAGTCATCACCACACCAATACTTAGCAACACCACTACGGACCACTAACAGAAATACCCAACTGTATCACAACGATGAATGCGTATCACGAACTTGGATTTTAATATACAAGGAAGATTAGAGCTCCACCACCACCACCACCACCACCACCACCACCACCACCACCACCTGAGTCAGTGAAGTAGGTGAATTAGCTTCCCTGCATCATGATCCAAGGTCAGTCAAAATTAGTCATGCTAACCCAAGCCCTCCGTGCACAATAAGACAAACAAGGTCAGGTTTACAGCGACAGATTGACCTGATACCGTCACGCATACCTCACTGTTGTCCCGGTGATTCAGGTCATGATGTCATTAAGTGTGTCGTGTCACAGAGGATGCTATTAACCCCTTCAGTAACATGATGCGTGTTCTATCTTAAGTTATTGGTATAATTAGACGATTTTATTGACATTACCAAGGGTCAATGGAGGTAAAAAGATCAATGACATGAGTCTTCACGAATTTAATCTTCTAAGTTTTTGAAGTTGTATGAAAACACCACTTATAAAGCAGAGTGGGTATGAAAACACGTCATGGTACTGAAGTGATTAATATTTCACAACACGCACCATCACTATAGCCATTGTTAGATTGGATTAGGCTAAGTAAAGTTGGGTTAAATTTGGTTACATTACGTGAGGTGAGGTTTTTTTAAGTTAAGCTACATTAGATTACGCATTTCTAGGGAAGATCATCGGAGCTAAGTTAATTTTTACTTGAGTAGATGAGAGTTTAGTTAAGAGGCTGAATGAGATTAGTCCAGTATATATTAGGTAGCTGAGGTGACAGTAAGCTAAGTAGGTAAAGTTAGGTTGGACTTGTCTTTAGTACTGGGACACATTTTCATAATTATTCTTACTATTTCTCGACTTGATGAAGCTCCAGTAACTCATGTGAGGATTAAAATAGCACAGACTCAGGCCATCAATCTTCTGACATCCATAGACTCCTCCTAATGTCCAAAAAAACGTCTACTCACACCAAAAAAACTCGCGATATAAATGTGTCTCAGTACTGAAGGAGTTAAGGTAGAGGGGGGAAAGAGCATAGAGGAATACACCACCACCACCACCACCACCACCAAGTAACTTTCACATTCACCCTTTCGATTGACAGTTACGTATCTCTCAATGGAAATTCTGGTTGATGACTCCGTTCCCTTCCCTTCCTTCCTTTCCTTTCATCCACCACCACCACCACCACCGCCGCCACCACCACCACTCTCTACTCCTCCTTCTCGCCCTCTCAGGCCTGTGTGGGGATTTCAGAACATCGCAAACTAGACATTAAATCGGATTAAGGGAATTTAAAGCTCCTCAGATCCTCTTAATCCCATTGAAAAGACTCGTACGGATGAAATGTGGTTTTATTGGAAGAAAACTTTTCCCTCTGCAGTCCTTTCCCCCCCCCCCCCTCCCCTCTCTCTCTCTCTCTCTCTCTCTCTCTCTCTCTCTCTCTCTCTCTCTCTCTCTGACACAGATGCACAGCTCACCCACAGCCTCATCCGCTGGCCATCGCTGTGAAGGGCACTCAAGAAGGGAGAGACAGAGAGGGTGGTCAGCTGGGATGCAATGCTTAGTTCATGTTGGTGTGGTTTCCTCGTCCTTGTTATTGTCCTCCTCCCCCTCCTCTTCCTCCTCCTCCTCCTCCTCCTCCTCCTCCTCCTCCTCCTCCTCCTCCATGTCTTTCTCTTATTCCCTGTGTTTCTCTTCATTAGACTCCATTCTATTTTTCTCTTTTCCTTCTTCATTATCTTTTTCCGTTTCTTTCCTGTTCCTTTTCTCTCTTCTTCGCTTCTGGCTATAATATGATCTTTCTCAGGATAATTACCCTTTTGTAACTTTGGCAAATTCCTAACATCTTCTCTCTCTCTCTCTCTCTCTCTCTCTCTCTCTCTCTCTATCTCTCTCTCTCTCTCTCTCTCTCTCTCTCTCTCTCTCTCTCTCTCTCTCTCTCTCTCTCTCTCTCTCTCTCTCTCTCTCTCTCTCTCTCGGCACGCACAAGCTTATGGAGATTTCCCAAAACTCAGGTAACGCGGAGGAAGGAAAAGAAGAGACCACATTAAAGAAGAACATTAAAGAGAGCAAGGAGAAGGAGGAGGAGGAGCTGGACGAAAGAAGGAGGAGGAGGAGGAGCATGAGGGAAGGACGCCCAATAACAGATACAATGGGAATAGGAGAGTAAGTCCGTGGGATTAGTCTTTTCATCAAATCCAAGCATCATACAAACTGAGCATCGAATCAATGGGAGCTGGAAAATTAAATAGCGATACTTCAACCCAGCAGCCACAGAGCCCTGGATTTAGCCCCGACCAGCTGAAGGACCGGCAGTGCTGATTGACACAGTGATAGGCAGCTTGCAGGACGCGATACCCGCACGTCCAAAATATAATGAACTTCTCTCAGCACGAATTTAATAAACCTCTTACGCTTGTCCGCCTACCTGACCCCGACGTGTGTGTTTTCCAGATGGGTGTTCCTGCCCTGGGATTATGTTGTAGAAGACTCGCGATGCTGATGTAGTGCTGCAGTCACGCTACACATCATATATACGTACGTACGCCAGCCACGCACCCTCCCAGCTAGCCTGCCTGCCACCGCCCACCGCCCACCACGCACGCACACACACACACACACACACACACACACACACACACACACACACACGAGGTACACAAAGCCGAGATTCAAAACAAAATATAATGATGTTGGTAGCGGTCTCGTCCTTTGGAAACTGTTTCTGAACTCGTGGTCTTTCTATGGAAAAAAATAACGAGAATAATATCCATCCGAGTGAAATTATATACTCTCTCGTAACAGTAGGTTTTTTTTTCTTTCCGGCCTTAAAACCAGAAGGGTACACTGTTCCTTTATTCCATTTAATGAGTACTAATAAAAGAAATATCCTACAATTTTAATCGGACAAATTACATATATTTTTAATACAATCGCCATAACTTATTTTTTTCAGTTACTATTACTACCACTAACATTGTCGTTATCAGTAGTAGTAGTAGTAGTAATAGTAATAGTAGTAGTAGTAGTAGTAGTAGTAGTAGTAGTAGTAGAAATAGTAGCAGTAGTAGTAACAGTAGTAGTAGCAGTAGTAGCAGCAGTGATAGCAATAGTAATAACAGTAGTAGTAGTAACAGTAGTAGAAGTCGTAGAAGTAAAAGTATATATACACACACACAAGCATTATTCAAGTTTTAATGGTACATACCCAAACAGACGAAATAAACATATTTAAACATATTTCCTAACAACACGGAGACAGATCAAGGGTACAGGGATAACAAGAAACGATTTACCTCACCACTCACAGAGGAAAAGTGATCTTTGAAGTGCAACACTTGAGTTATATTATATATAGAGGGAGTTTAACGCTTCATGTTTCGCTGTAAGCTTCAAAGAACGCATTACATTCTCTTCACAGATCACACACATATAATCACAACACCGCACCTTCAGAATAAACAAAACATTCGTGTCTCCTTAGAAACCATAAACAGAGCATCATGTAGCTTCAGAATCCTCAAAGAAAGCAATACAATTCTTTGACAAACCTTAACATTAACCCGTTCATTACTGGGACACATTTTCATAACTATTCTGCTTATTAGTTGTCCATATTATACAGCTTCAGAAACTCATATAAGGACTGAAATAGTACAAACAAAAGGAAACCATTATTCAGGTACTCTAGACACCTAAAAAGAAAGCAGTTCGGTAAACCTCGTAACTAAAAAAGACACTCTTCCTAAAGAAACCTCAAAGCATTATCATTCCTTCAAAAGCCTTAAAGGAAACAAACTGTACTCACTTCCCCTGCACAATTCCCAACACAGCCCCGTGAAAAGTAATGCGGTGAACCTCATAATTAGCAAGATACACTCCTTTTTTACAAACCTCAAAGCATTACCATTCCTTCAGGAGCCTTAAAGTAACCAAACTATGCTCACTTCCCCTGCACAGCTCTCTCCTTTTTTTATCTACCATTTCCCGGGACAAGAAAAGAATCAAATAGCTTACTGCGCTTCTTCATTCATATCCAGTTCCTTCATAGATATAAAAATAGTGCAGGCTCAGGAGGAAGGAAACCCGAGCTCCCTCCGGCCTTCCCTCCTTCCCTCCCTCATTTCTTTCTCCTCCTTCCTCTGCGGTTCTAAATGTATGAACACTCCCCGTCCGGGCTTTGAGTCAACTTTCACCCCCTCCCCCTCCGCGCTCAAATTTGTTTCATAGGATCTTAGGGAAGGTCAAAAGTTTAGTGTATTTACTTGGCAATACTGTATTCCGTCTTCCTCGAACGTTTTAACTTTTCTAAGACTATTGTTTCCCTAGAGAGGGCAACGGGGCGGCTTTTGAGATTCCCTTCTGCCTCTTCCTCCTCCTCCTTCTTCTCCCCTGGTCTTTGCTCTCTCTCTCTCTCTCTCTCTCTCTCTCTCTCTCTCTCTCTCTCTCTCTCTCTCTCTCTCTCTCTCTCTCTCTCTCTCTCTCTCTCTCTTGTTCTACGCTTTGCACAGGAGTCTATTTTTTTCTTTTCTTTTTATTTCGAAGACATAGACACCCACTCAGAACCGCTTTGCCTACAGAGAATCTTTGACTCTCTCTCTCTCTCTCTCTCTCTCTCTCTCTCTCTCTCTCTCTCTCTCTCTCTCTCTCTCTCTCTCTCTCTCTCTCTCTCTCTCTCGTTCTTTCCGCCTTTTTCTCATCTTCAATTATTTTCCTCCCTTTCTAAAATCAATCTCCGCCTCACTTTATCCTTTTATCTTATCTAATCCCAGTCATTCTTCGTGTTTTCTTATTCTTACTTCTGTGATCCCCCCCCTCCCTCTCTTTCTCTCTCTTTCTCTCTTTCCCTCACACCCTCTCATTTTCCTTTTTTAGTGTTTTCCTCTTTTAGAATTATATCCATGTTATTTCCTCTTCTTTTCTCTTAGTTTGCTCCCTCCTCCCCCTCCTCCTCCTCCTCCTCCTTCTCCTCCTCCTGCACATCATCTTTTTCTTCCATACGTTGCTTTTATCTTTTCTCTTTTTAGCTTCCTTGATTTTACCTTTCCTTCCTTCACGTTCGTATTTTCTACACGCCGAATCTTTCCCTTGACTCAGGTCCTCCTATCTTTTAATCATACTCCCCTCCTTCCCTCCCTCCCTCCCTCTCTCCCTCTCTCTCCTTCTCTTTGATACTCTTCCCCTCAAAAATATATTTCTTTCTGCTTTCTTCCTTATCCCCACATCATTCATCTTCGTTCATCTCCTTTTTCTTGTTCCCTTTAACTCCTATACCTCTTCCTCCTTCTCCTCCTCCTCCTCTTCCTCCTCCTCCTCGACTTGGTACACCTCATCTCAAAATGACACCACTTGGCTTTAAATTTCAAGGTAAAGGAAGGTTCACAAACATACCCAAAGGAGAAGCGTTACCTGATTTATATTGAGATAAGTGTGTGAAAACTAGATTGTGACTTAGTGTGGCTGGGAAGCGGTGACCCGTGTGTGTGTGTGTGTGTGTGTGTGTGTGTGTGGTTTTGCACCTATGACTTGTTTCCCACGGCTATCATCTTCTTCCTCCTCCTCCTCCTCCTGCTGTCCTGTCTCTACTACTGGTAAATAGTAAATAGTCTCAAACAACCTAGTAAGGATCTGAGGGTCCTTTGCTGTTTGTCCTCCTTTGTATTCCTTTGTATTCCTCCTCCTCTTCCTCCTCCTCCTCCTCCTCCTCCTCCTCCTCCTCCTCCTCCTCTTCTATAAACAAATTACATCAACAGCATATCACTGAAAGTAATGCAACTTTTCTCTTCTCCGTAGCTTCTTCAATAA
>CM035191.1:13423792-13427249 GCA_020233015.1 Callinectes sapidus
TAAAACATATTTGCAAACCCATTACAAATTGAAAGGCAAATAAGCACAACACAGCGAGAAACAACACAATAACAATGATGCACGTAAAAAAATAATAAATGAAAGCACACACACACACACACACACACACACACACACACACACACACACACACACACACACACACGCATCCAAATGACATCATGAATAAAATGCTGTAATATAACCTTGATTTTTTTGGGTGTGTGGAATGAAATCAATATCATCAATGGTCATTAACTAACAGAGCGACGTGACTGCAACTCTTTTTCAATCACTTTTTTTCCAATCTCATTCATAAACATTCACTTCACTTCATCCACCACAATTTTCAACACTGAACACGAGAATATACATTTGGGATAGCTTAAACACACCTACATCTCTATTTACATATTCTGCTACAAATACCAGTCTACCTTAACATCTATTACCTTTTCAGTGTCTCAGTATCACATATCAAGAAAATAAAACTACTAATCAGAACTGGGACACATTTCTATATTGATTTTACTTATATATTGTCGATTTCATACAGCTTGAAATCTCATGTATGGATTAAAATAGTATAGACCTCGAAAGGCCCTTCCTAATATTAATAAAACTGTCTAATCTCACCCAAAACTCGTGGTAAAAATGTGCCCCATTTCTGAAGGGGCTAGTCTACTTCTTTGTCTACAAATGTTATCTACCAACTAAGCATCAGCGAACATACATATATACACTCACATTTATTTCCAGCTAATTAATTCTCTGAAAAGAAAAAAAATGCACTGAATAGGAAAAATATATCTTAAAATACACTTGTTTACTCACGCACACGTATCTCTGGACTTAACACCCATATCAATCAATACATCAATCACCATCTAGCTTGACTGAAGGCTGGCAAATGATCAAGCAAACACACTAAGCCCTTTGACCATAAGCACGTCAAACTGATAAACTCATTACCGTGGAGATAAAACACACACACACACACATACACACACACACACACACACTACTGTACCGCCTCTGTAACCCTCCAGCTCCAGTCATCGCCCGCCGTCGCTCAAAGGCAGCAAATTTAGACAAATGAGTAAAAATCTTAAAGTCAATGACAGTGAAAGACAGTCGTAGGAGGAACGAACGCTGACACCTACGCGAACACTTGTCTACCTGCAAAGGTTTCAAGTAACACAAATGAGGGTAAAATTAGCCTTTACGAAGCAGCACGGAGACAGGGAGCAAGAGGGTGAGTGAGTGAACCCTTCAGTATTGGGATACTTTTTTTTAACCAGAGTTTTGGGTGTGATTAGACGATTTTATTGACATGAGGAAGGATCTATGGAGGTCAGAATATTAATGACCAGAGTTTGTATTATTTTAATCCCAATATGAGTTTCTGAAGATGTATAAAATCCAAAAGTAATACACAGAATCAATATAAAAACGTTTCCAAGTATTAAAGGGTTTAAAGATGATGAAAAAGCAGTAGAAAAAAAGATAAAAGGAAAAGAGGAAGGGAGGGGAATATGAGAAGAGAAAAGGGGACAGCATAGACTAAAGGAGGGAGAGAGATGGTAACCAGAAAGAAAGGCTGGCATCCTCTATACAAACTGAAAGGCGATCACAGACTCTCAATAGAACGCCCGCAAGATTAATGTCTCTCATTTGTCTCGTGGATATAATTGGTCACATCGAGCTAAAGAAAATACCCCGCACAGGAACCACCACTTTGGGACAACACTGGGGACACGAGCACGCTCACATATCACTGTCCAAGTATTTACTCTTATGAAAACCCTGATAGCAGTATTGATCAATGTTATTCTTACCAGATACATCGTCTCATCCTAGCCAAAAAACAGCATGAAGGGTGGTAGTTGGTGATACATGTGCAAAACTATTATGTGTCTTTGGGAAATGTTAATATGGAAACTAAAGAAATGGAGTCTCAAGAATATTTTTAAAAAGCTTCTCTAATTTTCTTTATCAGTTCAACGAGTGTGCAAAATGATGCCTATATCTTCAGTATATTACAGAATCTTACCACCAGTTTTGCTTTTCTATTTTCCCAGTTCGCATTGACAGCTGTAGGTGAGTTTATTGCATTATATTCCCTCAGATAGTCGTATTACTTCATTCAGGAGCGACGTTCAAAACCTCGTCAGCCGCACCGCATTACTTAAAGACCTATCCTCTTTTACAAACCAATTGATTATTTTCACGAACAGCAACAAATGGAAAACACGAATTCCACCCACTTTTCAAAACTAGAAAAAGAGAAAAAAAGGATAACATCCAAAATAAGAATCGGTGTGGGGTAGGCGCCCTGGACAAGGTACATCGGTAAATATCAGAACCACACGGGGTGAAATAACTCTGTGGGAAGATAAAATACGCACCTCGAGACGCACCTTCTCTGACCGCACCCCACTTTGGAAGGGAGACTATTTCCCCAATATATTCCACCCAAAAGCACAAAACAATACATGGAGTAGCAAGAAACAAGAAAAAAACCACAGGTGACACTCCTCATACAAAACAACTACTTTTTATTAACTTTTGTTCTTTAAGGGGACTGGGAAAATAGTGGGCTTTTTTATTTCCATTGTTTTTGTTGCCCTCGTCCACTTTCCCCCTCTTACATAAAAAAAATACCCCAATATTCCTGGCAATTCAAATCTTCCTAGTCTCTTCACTGATTTTACTACGAAACCAAAGGAGAGACAATTCCTTCTACACTAAAACCCCATTAAAAATCACCGCTTTGCCTCTCACCCACACCAATGATGATATTCACGAGGTGTTAGTGTGGGTAATGGTGTTGGTGGGGGGTGTGGGTGTCTGCAATCACCAATAACACAGGTAATCATTTTCTCGATGACCGTGCTGAAGGCGATGTCGTTACCCTGATGGTGCGTAGATTAATAGAAGAGAGACGTGATGGAAAGACACACGGCCACGCAGATTACAGACACAAGCATATTCAAACACAGGCAATCAACATTTACACACGATTCACCACACTGATTCCTTCATTTGCACACACACACACACGCACACGCACACACACACACACACACACACACACACACACACACACACACACATACCGCTCTCTTTACACACTGTGCAGCAAAACTTTTGATATTTCGAACTTTCATATTATAAAAATGAGAATTTAAGAACTGCGCACAAACTAGAAGCTGGAAAATAAAAAAGATAGAGAAAACGAGAGCCAGAGAGAGAGAGAGAGAGAGAGAGAGAGAGAGAGTATTGTTTTGGTTGAAAAATGACCCATCAGAAAAGCTCGTCCATATCTGTTTCTCTTAACAGGACACACACTAAATCCTATATTTTGGGACACATTGTGGGAGCGGCGCCCCCTACATTTCCGCTATTAATTCTCTCTCTCTCTCTCTCTCTCTCTCTCTCTCTCTCTCTCTCTCTC
>CM035191.1:13551494-13561634 GCA_020233015.1 Callinectes sapidus
TCTCTCTCTCTCTCTCTCTCTCTCTCTCTCTCTCTCTCTCTCTCTCTCTCTCTCTCTCTTACCCTCGACAGCAATTCCACGTTTTATTTTCTCGTATTGTGCGGCTCAGTTCATATTTTTTTCCCTGTCCTTCCGTAGCGTAATTAATTAACCTCCAAATAAAATAATACCCCCCCTGTAAAAGAATATCTAAAAAAAATGGTAAGTGGGCGGGTTACATATTTGCTCATTATACAAATCACACAAGGGATGCGGAGTGGACAGCAATTGGAGTGTGTATTGTGTCGTGACCGAAGGAAGCGAGCCTGGCCAAGACACAGCAGGGGAAGGTTAAGGAAGTTATTACTGTTATTATTATTGCTATCGTTATTATTTATTATTTATTTTTTTTCTAAGAGGGGGGGGATTTCTTGTGTAAAGATCATTATAGTTTTGTTTTCTTCCGTGCGCACATCCATCATCATTTCCGACACGGTCATCACACGCGTTGATGGAGAGAGAAGTGATGAGGAGGTTGGGGAGGGAGGGAGGGAGGGAGGGAGGGAGGGTGGGAGGGAGGGAGGGTGGGAGGGAGGGAAGGTTACGTGAACGAGGAAATTGGGTTTGTGAGAGGGCTGAGAGGAGTAGATGAGTGTGGTGGTTAGACAAGGTCCTTATTTTGCTCCACAATCTAATAATGATGATGGTGATGATGATGACAGTGTATGTTAACGATACGTGTGCATTAGGGAAGAAAGGTATACATAAAATTGTCCTATTTTGTCTTTTTCTTATATTTACTGTCACTCTTTAAGGATAACACACTTGAGAACTTGAGAATTAACTATATGAAGGAAGGAAAAGGCTTTAAATGCGAAATAGTAATTAAAAAGAATAATAAATATACCTATTGTGTACCATATCCTTGCATTTTCGTCACATTTCACACATACCCATCTTGAAAAACTAGAATGAGCAAGAACTTAAAACAACAACAAAATAAATAAAAAAGCAAGATCAAGGAAGAAAATAATCAGAAACACTCAAACTTCACCATTAACTATCCACTCTAATCCACACACACACACATATAATTCAGTCACCCAAGGTCTTCGTCTAACAACTTAATTACACCAGTGACTTGTTAGGCAATTAGGCACTCAAGCACACGGCCCCTCACGCACCGGTACACTGTCATTTGCCGCCGCTAACCTACCACGAGTATCTGTCACCTGCTGGCGCGCTCAACAAGCCTGCCATTACGCGCGGTGTGGTGTGGGAAGGTAGATGGCCCTCGCCTATTACACCTCCATTATGCCTCCCCATCTGCCTCATTAGGTGTCGCCTTAATGGGTTTATCTTGTGTGATTGAGGTATAAAATCAAGGAGAGTGTGGTGTGTGTAGATAAAGATACAGGCCTGTCACCTTAAGGAGTGTGTGTGTGTGTGTGTGTGTGTGTGTGTGTGTGTGTGTGTGTGTGTGTGTGTGTGTAATGTGAGAGTATGTGCACACATACACATATACACACAGGTCGGTTGTCTTAAAAATAACACGTTTAAACACACACACACACACACACACACACACACACACACACACACACACACAGGTATACACACTCGCAAGCTCACAAACATGCATTCTTTCGCACATAACCATTCGTACACGTACACACACACACACACACACACACACACACACACACACACACACACACACACACACACACACACACACCACCTCGCTCTCTCTTCTTAAAGACGAGACTCTCATAACATTTTATTGCCCCCACCAGCGACAGGGTTCATTAGGGCGGAGATCCCTTGGAGAAAAACTTTAATATGGGTCTTACTGAGATGTTTGTTTATCGTTAGGGTCTTGTATATTGGAAGTAGGAGGGGGGAGTAACAGTAGAAGGGAGGAGGAGGAAGAGGAGGAGGAGGAGGAGCAGAGTGGGTGGGAAGGAGGAAGAGGAGTAAGCGTGTGAGGCTCAGGACAAGATGAGAGAGTTGGGATAAAGGAGGAGGTGAAGAAAGGATTAAAGAATGATGGAGGAAGAGGAGGAGGAAAAAACGGATTTGAAGAGGTGTGAGGGTGTGAGGGAGGTGAGGAGGTACAGGGGAGAGGAAGGAGGCAGGTGGGAAAGACTGGAGGAATGGAAAGGGGAGAACAGGTGTGTTGGAATATAGTAGGAAGAGGTGGGGGAGTTCAAATCCTACACACACACACACACACACACACACACACACACGAACGATAGAAATGAATGAAATAGGCAAAGTAAAAATTGGCCATCAAATCAATATCATTATTCCACAAATTTTAATAATGCACGCAACACCCAACACCAGAATAACTATGTGCATGTATGACACTGAATGATTTATGTTGCCTTTGAAGTTTAATAAAAAAAATGTTTGAATTAAACACACACACACCAAAAAAAAAAAAAAAAAAAAACCCTGCGGGGAAATATATTATACATTACATCCATATTAATTAATTGAACACTCAAAATTGATGCATTGTAAAAGTTGCTGGAGAGAGAGAGAGAGAGAGAGAGAGAGAGAGAGAGAGAGAGAGAGAGAGAGAGAGAGAGAGAGAGAGAGAGAGAGAGAGAGAGAGAATGTGTTCCCCCATTCTATGCTTCCGCCAAAACACTCAGGGAAAATATAATCATAAAATACTAACGTGCTACTCCAAACAGTGCAGGGAAGGCAGTCAGGACATACACACACACACACACACACACACACACACAAACACACACGCACACACACACACACGAACCCCGTCCAAAAAAAGAACAAAGAGGAACAAATTTTTACCTTTCCTCCCTCTTCCTTCCTTTCTCCGTCCTTCCTTTTCTCTTTGCACTTTACCTCCTTCTCTCTCCTGCCTCCGCATAGAAGTTTCTTACCTGGAAGAGGACGAAAACTTTATGAGCACATAGTTTAATAGGAAGACCAAAGTTTGCTGCATGTTTGTAAGATTATACACGACAGACAAACATGAGGTTATACATGTCATGCATTCTGATGAAGATGATCAGGTCAGGGAACTCACTGATCACTTTGTTGGTGCAGAGTCAATATGGAGATATAAAGATTCTATAAATTTATGGGTAGAGATGATATATGCATCTTATAATGTGGAATCCATGTTTGCAACTTTTTTTTTGGGGGGGGAAGTGGCTTTCCTTATATTTCTTATATTTGTCTTGGTACTACAGATTTAGAGTATAGTCTCGAAACAAACCACTGAAATGTAGTGTGTTTGTAGAATGATTTTAGCTGAGTAATTTTTATGATTACTGAAATGATGCAACAGGTGTGATGTGATGCCTTTACTTATCAGTCAGTGTGTTAATTATAGACAAGGCAATTAATGGTGCATTCCAAACTATCTTATTGATACCAAAACTAATGAATAAATGAATCACAGTGATTAAAATATTGTTCAAAACCAATGAAAAAAGTATTATGGATTACACCTGTTGAAAAGAATAACATTAAAATACGAAAGTTTCACTATTAATTAATCGCATAACAAATAGACATATGAATAACAGAAAAGTGATATGATATACAAAACAAATGAAAACATTGTAAAATATTATTAAATGAAAAATAGTGGAAAAATCACATGCATTTCCTAATCAACTTCATAAAAGATACGATAATAATGATATCAAAAGTAAATAGTGTGAAAACGTATATAACATCATTGGTTGATAACAAAATATACAACACAGAATACTTGTGGTCAGATTAATGTTTGACTTTCAAAACACATATTCGCTTTTATATCAACAAACGAAACCTGCTTTTCTTTTGTCATCTCATTTTCTATTATTACATTTGCAATATCAATAACATAGTCATGAACCATAATTAGTCTGGCAAAAAGATTAAAAAAAGACAATATGAGAAGAGAGGCAAGAATTCAACCACTGAAAACTTTAGAAAATTAAATATAACACTAAATCACGGAATAAAGACTAAGGAAAGGCTAAGGAAATAGAAATTTTTAGACATCTTTGTGAAATATAATATTCTATAATGAATTGAAAAGGAATATCTTGAAAGTCCACAAAACTACTTCAAAGCCCAAACAAACCTTCAAATGACTTAAGATACATTCAAATCCATTACGATACATGTAAAACACTACAAATATTGATAAAAAAAATATTGAATCCTCTTGTAAAAACCATTAAGAAAGCACTTAAGACCCTCAAAACCTTTTTAAATTCTTGTAGATTTCTGAGCCTGATAGTACTCTTTCGCAAGTTCACGATACAGAGACGCTTTTTCTGCAACCCATTCTGTTTCATAAAAAACTTAGACTTTCTTCATTTCCTCAATTAGTCCAGTGTAACATAACCCTTAGAAGTTATTCACCAAGAAGATGTGGACAAGATTATGTTTTTTTTTTTTTTCTTTCATTCTCTGTTTCTCCATTTCGGTATCTCTCTTCCCCTCAACAAACCTGCTAACATTCAACTTGTAGCTTTTCATGTTTGTTCAAACTGATTAGCGTAACATAACCCTTACAAACTGCTCGCTCTGTTGAAAATGTAGGTTAGATTACACTATGTTCCCCCCCTTCTCTCTCTCTCTCTCTCTCTCTCTCTCTCTCTCTCTCTCTCTCTCTCTCTCTCTCTCTCTCTCTCTCTCTCTCTCTCTACAGGCCCATTCGCGTCCCACCAAAGATTCCTTAATGAGATATTCGGATGCTTCTCTCGAGTCTCGTGTGTCGCTGGTTGACGTCACACCGCCTCAGCTGCTCTTAAGAGGCCCCACCAAGAGTCTTATTAGGCTGGAGCGGCGGTTATTGGCGTACGGCGATGGTTGAAGAGCAGGAGCAAGATGAGGAGGAGGAAGAGGAGGAGGAATAGGAGGAGGATTGCATAAGTCATCCAAACAGCAAGAGATTTTTTTAGATCCTTGCATGGCTGTGCTGGGGCATCCGTACAACTTGGTGAAGATAGGATGAAGAAGATGAGGAAGAAGGATGAGGATAAGAACGTAAGAAAATAAGAACACAAGAAAATGAGGGAAGCTGCAAGAGGCTGTTAGACCTATTCGTGGCAGTCCCTGTGTGAACACCTCTGCCTATTTTCACCTATCATCCTCATCCATAAACTTGTCCAATCTTCTTTTAAAACTCCCCAATGTCTGAGCAAGAAAAGGAGGAAGAGAAAATATATAAAAAACAGAGAAAAGATGATTGCACAGTACAAAGACATGAGCGAAATACACCAGGAAGAGAATGATAAAAGAGTAAAACAAAGACAAAGAGGTGGAGGAAGAAACATAAGATAAAAATGATGGATATTAAGGAAATGAAAGAGAGAGAAGATAGAAAAACGCCAGGAATGCAACTAATTTATAACGGTGAGAAAATGATAAATGCAGAATAAGGAGAAAGCTAAAGTAAAAAAAAAGGGAAGTATAAGAAATAAAAGGAAAATAAAAACAAGAGCTGTAAGAAAGTCTCCCATGAAAGAAAATAGAGAAGAGAACACACATACACGAAAAGAAAACAAGATAGAAAACGAGACTTCAAAACAAAATTCAGACAGTGAGGGAAGGAAAACCTCTCACTCACTCACTCACTGTCTGTCTATCTGTCTCACTCACTAACACGATCTCTCTCTCTCTCTCTCTCTCTCTCTCTCTCTCTCTCTCTCTCTCTCTCTCTCTCTCTCTCTCTCTCTCTCTCTCTCTCTCTCAGCAGCCCAGGCCTCGAAAATATAAGGTACATATGTTCTTTTTCTCTCTTTCGTCACTGGAAACTGATCTGTCTCACTGCTCAGCTCAGAACCGGTTGTGAATGGCAAGTGTGACGCGCCATGCTTGTTTTATCCGCCGAGTAAAAAGAGGAGTGGAGAAGCAAGAGGAGGAGTGTTGATGTTAACGATACGAAAGCATGATAGGTGAGGTTGAAAGGTCTCTCTCTCTCTCTCTCTCTCTCTCTCTCTCTCTCTCTCTCTCTCTCTCTCTCTCTCTCTCTCTCTCTCTCTCCTTTGTAAGTGATCACGAAAAAGAGAAAAAATAATGGTCTTCTTGAGTGTCATGTTTTTTTGAGGTTATTTTTTTCTGTTTCTTCTCCCCCTCGTCCTTGCTCTCTTTATCCTCCTCCTCCTCCTCCTCCTCCTCCTCCTCCTCCTCCTCCTCCTCCTCCTCCTCCAACTCATCGTCATAATCATCAAGACCACAATTATTTTTTCTCTTTCACGCTTCTCCACAATGGAAGGGAACGAAAAGAAAAGAAAAAGTGTACAGTGGCTTCGCTCGTAGCCTCAGAACATTAAGGGAAGAAATAGAGAGAAAAGAATGATAAAAAGAGCGAAAAAAAAAGGAAAGAGAACGAAGCAAGTGACGTGCCGTAAACAAATAAACGAAGAGTTGAAGAGAAAAAAGAACTAGAGATGAGGGAAAAAAATGAGAAAAAAAGTTGTAAATACGAAGTTGAGGATTGTTTTTTTATTTTTTACTTAGATCATTCTCGTCTGAAAGTTTCAATATAGAGATTTTAAAAAGATTGATTCCAGAGTTCATACATATCAAAATAAAGACATGAACACACACACACACACACACACACACTCACACTCACACTCACTCTCTCTCTCTCTCTCTCTCTCTCTCTCTCTCTCTCTGGGCGCACACAAACAAGCGGGCTGACGATGGCAATTGGATGAAGGTACAGGAATGTTTAGTAGGTTTGCGTTCCTTTCTTAACTTCATTACTTTCTTACACGAATTATGGTCTTGTTGCTCTCCCCGATACACGCAACGCTGTGGGAAGGAAGGGAGCGAGGAAGAGAGGGAAAAAGCACACAAAGAAGGAAGAAAGGAGGAAGGATGAAAGAAAGTAACTAAAAATATGAGGAACAGGTTTTTTCTGAGATTTTTTCTTTTCTATGTATTATTCTCATTTTATATTTGCAAACTCTCGCATTCCTTGGAAAGTCAATAAAGTCTCCTTCGATCTGAGGTGAAGTAAAGGACGCCACTGCCTCACCACGCTTCCCTTTAGCGTGACCTCACACCGCTTACCACTCGCACGGCACGGCACGGCACGGCACCTGGTAACTCCGCTCCACTGGATGAGGAAAGAGCATTACTTAGTTTCCCATATGTACTCGTAAGACATGACGCTAAATTATGACCCTATACTTGATTACTAGTGGTGCTTTCCTTATGTAGCGGGGATAGTTTTTCTTTTTTTAATTATTATGTCCCTCCTTATCGGTTTTAAGTCAAGTAAAATAATAATGCAATTGCAGAATGTCACGCTTTTTCTTACTGTGCAAAATATAACTCGCTCTGATTTTACTTTCATCTTTTTTGACAAAAAGACAAAAAATAAGCAAAAATCACGAATGCACTTAAAGATTATCTCACAGGACAGAGCATTGCAACACTTCATCATTATTCTCATCTTAAATTGTTTAAATCACAGCAAACCTTCCCTTGCCCGTCTCACACCTGGATTCCCTCAGCGGCCTTTCCAATCATGTACCTTTTCACCAGCGGAGCGGCGCGACAACGCTGCCTAATTAAATATATCTGTGTCACAAATACAGGTGGCTATCAGGTGCCGGGCGGGGTGGTCCTGGTGCCGCCAGCAGAGCGAGGCACATAGAGGGCAATGTGGCAGCCGTCCAGTGAAGGTAAATCGGGCGTCGCTAATCAGGCTGACTGTCCTCCGTGTTTTGATTTCAGGCCTCGCGTGTTACAATCAACGGAAGCCTCCATTACCGCGCGGGCTGAAAAATATATTTCATACGATATTGAAGTTCTGCCTAACGATATAAATGAAATGTTAGCCAAAGCGACAGTGCAAAGTACGGCAGTTCAGATAACGCCGCTACCGTGGATATTATGTATTAAATTGTCTACGTACTTTGCATACTATTATTACGGCTCACCAAATATCAGCAATTTAGGGTAGTGTTCGTCACTCCTTAGCACAAATGTGCTTGGCAGTAAATGTATTAAATGCTGCGTGATACGAGGAATATATCAACATGTGTGAAATACAGTTAATGCCTCTAGTGGTTTGTGAAACGCCTGCTGCTGCACATAACAAAGGAATATATCAATAGTTATGTATAATGCGATGAATATATTAAATCATACCAAATGCGAGGAAAACCACATAATTGTAGTGTTCAATTAGTATCAAAGTATTTCAATATGTGCTACAAAAACAAATGCATTAAGAGTTGCGTTAGTACGAATACCAATACTGCACTACATAACACGGAGTTGCACATCGCAATACACGTGTAAGGTGTGTCCGATAGAAATTTTCAGGGTACGCTGCAAAAGTTATGTGCAATGCTAAGTCACAGAGGTGCCAATATCATACTTCTCTCCGGAAATCGTTAGGTAGCGGCGTGGTGAGCGTCACGAGGCGTCAGTATACGCGCCTTGCTTCACCAATCAGCAGCCGCTAATGGCTCGGAAATGTACACGAATCGCTCCGTCAGGATCAATCATTGTTAACAGTGCAGAGTTCCGCCGTCAGATGCCATGGGAATCTCCACACTAAGACATTATATTTACGATAAAGAAGATGTAAGACTTAATAGTTCAAAAATTCATCATCATAAGTAAGGCAATTTATGAACTAAAATTAAATGTTGATGATCTTTTTTTTTTCACAATTGTAGCTCAGACATTTCATGCCAAAGAGAAATTAGGTCACTAGAATAGGTCGAAAAATCATCAACATGGGGCGGTGTTAGAGTTACACTTAATACTTCGCCAACACATGACAATGGATTCACCGAGCAAAATTGAAAACTTGATCAAACGACAATATTACATTTCCCATTTCGGAACTCGCTACAAATAGGCAGTTAATTTATTTTTAAACAATTTGAAAGTTGACCAATAAAAGTAGGTGTCATTCATTTCAAGCCACGCGTCACATATATAGATGGTGTAGTGGACACTTCCTCTATGTTTAATTCCACCGCAGCGGGTCTCCTGGCTTTCTACAGTGTGTCCAAAAAGTAATCACCACGCAACATGAGGTCATCGCACCACTGCAGTCATTACGGCGGACAGGTAAGCACCCACCGCCATACACCACCCACCACCACACGACCACCACCATCACCACCACCACGGCCAACACCACAATAACCCTCACCGCAAGCACCATTACCAACACCATTATTCCCTTCATTACACCACCACTAAATCACACACACACACACACACACACACACACACACACACACACACACACACACACACACACACACACACGTAAACCGATTCTAAAGGCTACAATACCATCAAGTACGCAATTTACTTTCTCACATTCCAAGTACATAAAAAAATAAACACACACACACACACACCTGAAAAAAATATGTATAAAAAAAGGCGAAATCGTTTATCTGTTCGCGAGACAGGATTGGATTCTATTATCGTTCTGGTAATGGAGTTAGACCCTGAATCTGGCTTCGAGAGATCACGAGGCGTAACTTTCATTCCACCGAAGTACTGTTTCCTGCCGACCAACGGAGAATGGAGGAGAGAAACTGTGGCCTTATTGTTATTTGTGTGTGTGTCTGTGTGTGTGTGTGTGTGTGTGTGTGTGTGTGTGTGTGTGTGTGTGTGTGTGTGTGTGTGTGTGTGTGTTTTGCCAGACTTCCAAACCTATTCCAGTTGGGTTTTCACCTTTAGTCTCGACACAAAAAACCCTCCCACCTTTCCAGACACATCCAGTTGTATCTAGGGAATGGAGGCAGAATTCAAACAGGTGTGGAGGAGAGATAACTGAGCCTTGGTTCTCTCGAGAGCTCCAGGAAAAGGCTTACCGTGACCACATGAAACCCGACTGACAAGAGACCTCAAGAGTGCGGAGTGAATCAGACACCACAGAGATTACAACTTGAACAGTAATAAGTGAATTTTGTATAAGACTTAATTATTAGTGTACCATGACCTACTCCTGGAATAAAAGGTAAATATGAGGATTCAGGGCTTGAATAAATGAGAAATTGTTATTCTGTAGTCAGCAAGAGAGAGAGAGAGAGAGAGAGAGAGAGAGAGAGAGAGAGAGAGAGAGAGAGAGAGAGAGAGAGAGAGAGAGAGAGAGAGAGAGAGAGAGAGAGGGGATGAGAGAGA
>CM035191.1:13666506-13701506 GCA_020233015.1 Callinectes sapidus
TTTTTACCGTATGATTGCTACAAATTAATGACTGCAGCAAAAAAATGTTGATAAATAAAAGGCGATTTTATGAATTTATACAAGAATGCTTCTGAAATAAAATAAACAAGAAAAAAGCAGAGAAGAAAAAGAGAAAATGTCATCCAGCCAAATGAGAGAAAGAAAAGTTTCCAACGATATGACTTCCTAAAAGAGAACATGCCCTGCATTTCCCTCTTGTTACCTCCCACTTCACGTTATTCCAGACACTCACCTCCCCTTCCACTTATCTCCTTACTCCCCTCCGAGAGGCGGGGTCCGCCATCTCCACAGTAATGAAGAATCTTTGCCGGCAGAGTCGCGTGAATGGTTCAGGACAAACGTGTTAATTAGAAAGGTGCACACCCGGTAACTCCCCTCAGCACATGACTACAACTGCGCTTCTAGATACTCTTGACCCTTGAGTGATAGTATCCAAGCCCCTCATCTCCCCCCTCCCCCCCCCTCTCTCTCTCTAGCTTCTTCATTCCAATTATGCAGCATCCGTCCCCCGCCTTTTTTTTATTTCTTATTTTTACCGTACAATGGTTTTCTTACTTTTGAAAAATAAAGAAAAATATAAAATCTAGTAACGCTGTACTGACCAACATATATACTGCAGGTGTCAGGGGTCACCGGGGTCACTGCGGTGTGAGTGCCAGCCAGGGTGGGGCGGGCCGGGCTGTGCCTCGCCCACCATCCCCGCCACCTTCCTCCCCAACAGCTACGTCAAGCTGGCCCTGTCCTTCTCACCGCTGGCCTACACCACCTCCATCACCCTCAGGTAGGCGTGAACACCCTGGCGAGGCTCTGTGCTACAGGTGCCACACGCGGCCACTCCCTGTCACTGCTTCCTTGCCGCAGGTTCCGCACCCTGAGGAGGAGAGGCGAGCTGGTGGTGCTGTCATCGCAGCACGGGCGGGACAGCTGGTCGGTACAGCTGGTGGGCGGCCGCTTGTGTGCGGTACTCCACCTTCACCCGCGGCCTCCAGCCTCGATATGTCTTTCCAGGGCAACTCTCACAGATGGTCGATGGCACTCACTCACTGCTAACAGGTAGGGTGCTCTTGAAGACTGGCAGATGATCTTTGGTAAATATCTATCTACCTATCTACACACACACACACACACACACACACACACACACACACACACATATATATATATATATATATATATATATATATATATATATATATATATATATATATATATATATATATATATATATATTCTTTTTTTTTCTTATTTCTTTCTTGGTAATTTCCTCCTCTTTGTCTTCCTTCTTCTCCACCTCTAGTTCTTATTATTCCTCATCCTTCTTTCAAATGGATTTCTGGATAGACATGTGACATCATTTACAATTTACCTTATGTATTTCTAACACAAGGTATGGATCAGCCACATTCCTCTCTGTGGACGATGGAGATGGTGACCTGTACAATGCTTCGCTGCTGCTGGAGGGACGGCAGCTGCTGGAGATGGATGGCCAGGAGGGAGTGCTGATTGGAGGCTCACCAGAATATGTGGGAGCTACCATGTTTAAAGTACACAATGACTTCCGGGAAGGTACGGCAGGCAGGAACATCTTGAATGTGCTGTAACAGCTCTTTTTCCTTCATTTTTGGTTTGCTGAATGCAAAAGATCTTGTGATATTTCAGAGGCAATATGAAAATTGTATTGACCCATTCCCAGGAATCTATGTTTAATGACAATTAACACTGGCTTCAATGCAAATTCTACCATTCAGAAAGTTTTTGAACCACACTATAAACAAAACATGATGTGCCATATATTGGTTGAAAAGATTAGTTGTCTTTCTCCTGTATGTCCTCATCACAGCTTTTCAATACCTTTGATCAGGTTGCATCGATGATGTGCGTATCTCCAGCCACAGCGCACCTATGCCACCAGCTGTCAACAGCACACCCTGGGGCCAGGCAAGTGCCTTTAAGGGTGTCCAGCAAGGCTGTATTGCCCCATCAACCTGTGCCAATGTGTCTTGCAGACCACCGCTCTCCTGTGTTGACACCTGGAGGTCCTACCACTGTGGGTCAGTCCTTGTCTCTTAATAGTACTTGATAAATCTTGTTGGCCAACATGTGTCTATGTTGTCAGTTTCAGAGAAATAAGACTCAAAACCACTGATGCAGGTGTGGTGAGGGACGTGTGCTTAGTCGAGGCCGCATGATGTGTGAAGATGAGGATGAATGCGCCTGGCAGCCTTGCCTTAGTGGTGGCTCGTGTTTCAACACTCAGCCAGGTAAAACTTAAAGCCTTAACATAAGCTGATGCTGCTGAATGACATAGAAAATTAGCCATTAATCATATTCCTTGATATTTTCATGGCTTAAAGAAAAATGTGTACATAGTATGTGTAAGTTATTCTAAAACACCTTCATAGAAGCAAACTACAATTACACAGGCTATGTGTGCTCCTGCCCTGCGGGGTTCAGTGGACAGCACTGCCAACTGCCTGATGTGGGCCAGACCTCCCTTAAGCTGCCCATGGGTGTCCTTGTTACCATTGTGGTGTGGTGCATCTTTCTTGTGTGTGAGTACCTACTACAATGAACAGACTATACTGTTTCAGTATTAAGAGTAGCTATATAGGCTGCATATACCTATCATGTCTCAAGTTCATTTAGTCAGTGTTAACTGATGTATTCACTTAGTATGTCTCCTTAGAGAAACTTGCAAATAAAACAATGCACTCCCTTGTTGACAGTGCTGGTGTGTGCATTCCTGCTCCACCAACACCACCGCCGTGCTGCACTACGCAGGGGCATGACAGATGCCAAGGATGCCACAGTAGACTGTAAGGGTCAAGTGTCATCGCCATGCAACCACACACCCAACCTTCTTGAATTACAATTGTTGAAACCACCTAAAACCAATGGCCAGCCTGCCTGGGCCAGAAATCCCAACATTGCTGGTAACTCGCATAATATTTTACATCTGTGTATAGGATATTTTCTAGATGCCTATTCTATACAATCATGCCTGTTCTATGAAAGTAAATGTACTTGAAGAAATGTACTCCATATGTAATGTTATATTTAGATATACTTTCCATTTCCTTTCCATTCTTGTAACAAAAAATTCCTCAAAAGATCTTGAGATGGAGGGAGTAGGATATGGTGTTACATTATCCACCTCTTCTGTTGCAGATGTGGATGTGCTACAGGTGGATGCAACATCAGAGACAAGTAGTATGGAGGAGCAGAGACGGAGTGGCACCCAAGCAGCAGTGGTTCTTGAGAATGGAGAAAGGAAAGGGATGACAACCAGAACAGAGAAATTAAGAGTAGATTTCAAGGGTGGGGAGGAAGCTGTACTGACAGGAGACGATTTGAGGAACTATGCCTACGAGGGTGAAGGCTCATCCCCAGGCTCTCTCTCATCTTGTAAGCGTGCCACACTTACTAAACTTTGAACGTTCTTCCATCATAAACACCTTGTAAACGTGCATAAAATAGCATTTCTAGTGGTGGCAGTTGTGAGCAATAGTGAGTGTTTCGACTGCGAAGCTTTTATCGCCTTCCACAGGTCTGGAGAGCTGCAGTGGCAGCGCTAAATTTCTCGGAGGTTTCCGTGAGGTTGCACACATGCTGGAGTCATGACACACGGCTGGATCCCAGGTGGCCTCAACACCACATAAAACTCATCCTGCCCATCCTCCAGCCACATCGCCACTTACAGCCACAGTTGTGCACACCACTCATAATGGAAACTCTGAGGTTGTCATCTCTTCATGCAAGTCCTTACTGGAGGCAACTCAGCCTGAAGGAGTCCAAGAGAACATGTCTGAAGGCCAGGAATCCAAGACTGTGTCCCATTCACTGGCCTCCCCAAGCAGTGCCTTCCATAAATGATTACTTAGTCACCAAACAAATATATATATATATATATATATATATATATATATATATATATATATATATATAGATATATATATATATAGATATATATATATATATATATATATATATATATATATATATATATATATATATATATATATATATATATTTATATGTGTGTGTGTGTGTGTGTGTAATTATGTACATACATTTCTTTTGTAATGTGTTGTGTGCTGCTTTATGTGTCCTCTGTCATGCTGGTAGAAATACTCTACCTTGTAAAAATATATTTTATAAAGCATTGTTTCTTTGGCAGAGGGATTTTTACCACAATGCACAGTTTTACTGAGTTCCTGTATTGTATTTCCACCATATGAACTGTTCACAATTGCCAAATCCTTAATAAAGTATTTTCTTAAAACAAAGCAAGATAATTTTTTGTATTTTACCTTTCTAGGGTACTTAATAAATAACACTCAGGTGTGACTTATAGAAAAAAAGCTTTACATCATTCTAATATGATAGTATGACCAATTGCCAAAAGATATTGTAAAACATCCACACAGTGCTGGGGAGGCACACCATACCTCTGTGGGCTGCCTTGCTCTGAGATGTGCTGTTTGATGACCCCTGCATTTTCCGTGAAAATGCACAAATGAAACCTTCTGCTGGCATGGAGAAACTTTCATGCTGACTCTTGTTTTCATCACAAATTTGTTAGTGGAAGTAGCTGAAACAAAGAATGTGTTCAACTAAAGACTGGAAAAAATAAATGAATAAATAAAAAGGAAAGAAAGAGCAACAAAGACAAATAATGGTGGGTACAAACTTAATACAAGTGTCACAAGAGGTCAGACAGAGAGTGATACACATCTTAACAACATTGTATATACATATATTTATAACTTTCACAAATGACTTAGAAAAATGGAAAATGCATCTAAGAGCTGAGAAGATGCAGCATTAAAGGCCCTCAATCATGAGGTTATAAATCATGTAAAATCTGGCAAGTTGATATGAAAAGAATCCGTAGACCTGGTAATATAAATATACATATGCACACATTAGTAATCTTTATATGTACAAATGAATTATATGTTTCAGTCTTTCAGACTTTATACACGTGTTTTGTTCCACAAAAATATAAATGACACTACACTGTTCTAGTGGTCAGAGGTTACCTAGCAAAGCTGTGTTTGTGAACACCAGGTCAGTGGTGTTCTGTACACCTATGCCACTTTTTCATTATGTAAATCAATTTTCATTGTATAAATGTCTTCTTAATCTCTTTCAGGAATGATATGATAATAATTCCACACATTATTCCACTTCTGTTTTTGAGTAGCACAAGGACGGGGACATTGAGTTCGTGTCAGCACTGAGGGACAAGTGAGAGCAGTGCATGATGGTGGCGATGGGCGGGCTGTATGGTGCAGAAACAGAAGTCCTGTCAGCAACCACATCCAAGGATCCCCCACAGGAGGGGGTCCCCACGTGTCAGGACTCCACCATGTGTGCAACTTCCCGGAAACCTCCAAGAAACTTGGCACTCCCACTGCAGTTTTCTAGACCTGGTGAAGTCAGAGAAGATGAACTAACACTAATCTAAATGTTAATACGTGGAGAGAGATGTGAGCAGTAAGATCCTTACAGGCAGGTGCTGGTCTCCATAGAAGCTGTGATCTGCAGACATGGTTGGAAACATTATTTTATGGCCTATTGGAAGCAAAATCAATATGGTTTAATTAAATTAATGCATACAAAGGAAATAAAATACCGAAAAGAAAGAAATCTCCTAATTGAAACATCATTATCCTCACAAATTTTTACCAGCTTCCTAGTAAATAAAGCAAGTCAATTTTTTGCACATTACACTTACAGGAAGATAGTGACCCTGGGGAGGAACCTTCACCTTCATAAGCATAATTTCTTAAGTCATCTCCTGCAGGAGGAGTGCTGCCAGGTCCTCCTTTGCTCATCCTCCTATTTGACATGCCCTGGTAGCTGCTGCCCCGTGACAGTGGCGGAGAGATTTGTCTGCTGTCCTCATCCACCTCCCCACTGCTCTCTGGAGTCACAGCATCTACCTGCAGCACATCTACATCTGTGCCATGAAGGGAGATTCAATCACACTATTGTTCCTTCTTGTACTCAAGATGATGAATCAAATGAGATGATTAGCAGACAGGAGAAAAGTTTGATTTGTAGTAAAAGTGTATTCCAAGAGTTACCTGCAATGTTGGGATTCCTGGTCCAGGCAGGCTGACCATTTGCCCTGGGTGGCTTCAGCAGCTGCATCTCCAGCAAGTTGGGAGTGTGGCTGCATGGTGGTGCCACATGGCCCTTACAGTCCATGGCATTGTCTTTAGCATCAGCCATGCCCCTGCGCAACGCAGCACGGCGGTGGTGTTGGTGGAGCAAAAATGCACACACCAGTACTGCCAATGAGGATATCAATCATTGTTGAATCAGTGATTTAAAAGGCACAAGATGAAGATACCAACTTGGTATTATTAGACATCCTCTAGATCAAACATGACTATACAAATTTATAATCTGTAGATTGTAGGTGATCTTGCCTTCATCTTAATAAATGAGGTACTCACAGATGAGAAAGATGCACCAAACAACAATGGTAACCAGGACACCCATGGGCAGCTTGAGGGAGGTCTGGCCCACCTCAGGCAGCTGGCAGTGCTGTCCACTGAATCCCGCCGGGCAGGAGCACACATAGCCTAAATGTTTGTTATCATTAAATTAAGTTTCAGATTTATCAAAGCATAAGTGAGGAGATAATAATCAAATGGAAGAATTTACAAGATCCATGAAACTTGAAATAGTAAGTGAGCATCTTACTAGCCTGGCAGCTACTCACTTCCACCACATGAAGCCTGAGACCCACCTGGTTGAGTGTTGAAGCAGGAACCTCCACTGAGACACGGCTGCCATGCACATTCATCCTCATCCTCACACACCAAACGACTTCGGCTCAGCACACGGCCCTCACCACACCTGCACCAGTGATTCCCTGTCACTTTAAATTTTTCTAACCAAACTGCAATTATGCCTTACAACCTCAAAGATGAGTGATATGACAACAGGACATAACAATGAGCATAAGGCACTGACCCACACTGGTAGGACTTCCAGGTATCAATGCAAGAGAGTGGTGGTCTGCAGGAAACATTGGTGCATGCTGATGGTGCAATACAGCCTTGCTCCACACCCTTGAAGACGCTTGCCTGTCCCCAAGGTGTGCTATTGACAGCTGGTGGTAATGGTGCGCTAAGGCCTGAGATGCGCAGGTCATCAATGCAGCCTGACCAATGGGAAAGATTAGGCTTTCAGGATATTTGCCTGAACATCCTCCAGTAAATTAAGCAAAGAACCATGTAAAAGTCAGCTTTTGTTCCAAAAAAAATTACCATCAAAGTAGTCATTGTGGATTTTAAGGACTCCTTTTTCTTGATAATATGGAGATCCACCCACACGGATGCCTTCCTGCTTGTCCACATCCAGCAGCTGCTCCCCCTCCAGCACCAGCGAGGCGTTGTACAGGTCACCGTCCCCATCGTCTACTTCCAGGAAAGTCGATGAGCCATACCTTATGTGGTGGACCATCATTTGAAATCTATACTTTATCTTTTTACTTAATCACCATAAATGTAATAAGAAAATTGCATAACACAAGTCTTGGTGAAGTGTAATATATCTGTACCTTATAAAGAATGCACAAATTAATAGAAAAAGTGACTATCTTAAATATGCCTTAAATATCAATAAATATGGATCCTAATCAGCCGTCAGTGTGAGTTGAATGATGATCTTTGAAGTCACAACAATATATATATATATATATATATATATATATATATATATATATATATATATATATATATATATATATATATATATATATATATTATATATGTGTAAGCTTTTTAAAAACATCTCTAATAACAAAAATATGGATTTACTTCTCAAAATTGGTTCTCCATATAAATCTTCTTCAAATTCTAGCGTACAAGTCAGTATGAAGCAATATATTGTACCTGGTGGCAGAGAGGGAGTGCCAGTGACCATCAGTGAGGGAGACTTGTGAGAGGCACAGAGTGGTTGTGGTTCTGGATTGTAAGTGCAACACTGCACACAGATGTCCTCCTACCAGCTGTACAGACCAGCTGTCCCGGCCATGATGTGATGATAACACCACCAGCTCACCTCTACTCTTCAGGGTGCGGAACCTGCCGGTAGGATGTGCTAACAGAGTGTGGCCAATGCTTGCCACTATAACAACAGGTTCCATGAAGGTGGTCACTCCTACCTGAGGGAGATAGAGGTGGTGTAGGCTAGTGGTGAGAAGGAGAGAGCCACCTTAACATAGCTGTTAGGAAGGAAAGTGGTTGGTGTGGTTGGTGAGGCACAGCCTGGGCCACTCCATCCTGGATTGCACTCGCACTGCAGTGAACTAGGCGATCCTTGGCACCTGAAGCACATGAAGAGAATCAGTTAGTTATACATATATGCTTTCTCTACATAGTCAGTATCAGGTATAATAAATCCAGTAGCTAGACAAATGTACAAAAGATTCATTATCATTGCTAGTCAGCTTTGCTTTAAAACTTCATTGTCATTACGGTTCCCTAACACTTTGTGCATATGAGGAGCTGTGATATGCATCAAACACAGACCTGCCATGGACGCCACACTGAAGGTGGTTGGTGTGGCATTCTGTGGCAGAACATCCTGGACTGCTAGCCCTGCTGAGGACTCTGTCACCCAGGTCCACCAGCTACAAAAACATAATGCAGCCACCAAAAATTGGTGCATAAATTAAATAAGTCATAAAGTGACACTTTTTGCTTTATTTCTTGAAATAAGCCATCTAAATACAGTACGTCAAACAAGAATTTTTACTGCCTAAAATTTCTAGATAATTCTTATACAATAATATTTCATATAATTATATACTTGATAAATAGAAGAAACAACAAATGTTTCTTTATCTTTTGTGTAATTTTATACAAATAATTATTTTAGACATCTAATGAGAGATCAACTTGATGAAAGATTCACATAAGCTACATTTGATCATAATTTGTCCCAAAACTACTGAGCATAAAAAAAATAAAATCACATGCACATGTGCACGCACACACACACACATATATATATATAGCATGGAGGTCAATAGTCTGAGTGCTGAATTCTGGCAGAAACTATCTAATACATAATGAAAACCAAGAAGTTGGAGAGCAAGTAAATCACCTGAGACTCACCTTTCCATTTACTCTAAGATTCCTGATGCAGCCTTGAAAATGTGGGGGATGGGGCAGCACTGAATTCCCTTCAGACATCAAGGGAGGTAAAGGATGCACCAGCCCACCCACCTGAAGCACCCCTCTGGTGTTGAGGACACGTGCATTATGTGGCAGCCTAGCAGTGGCTCGACAAGTGTGGACATCAGGAAGGAGAGGGGTTTGTGTGTGGTTCTGAGTGAGAGAAGGCATTGGCAGCTCATTCCAGCTGTCACCCACACACAGGTCCACAATCATTTCCACCATCTGTGGGTAGGGAAAGGTTAGTGTGTGTGTGTGTGTGTGTGTGTGTGTGTGTGTGTGTGTGTGTGTGTGTGTGTGTGTGTGTGTGTGTGTGTGTTATTTGGCCTTGTGAACCAACAGCACCTCACCTCGTCCCTCCAGATGAGGTCTATCCTGTGCCAGGTGTTGTCAGCCAGAGAGGAAGAGTTGAGAGTGAGAGTGATAGGGCCACCACCCAGGTCCAGCAGCAACACTGGCTGTCCCTGACGCAGTTCCAGCAGTAGAAGATCACGGCTGTCTGGTTGAGTATCCTGGTCTGGTCCAGAGTAAAGCAAGGCAGCTGCTTGCATTGTGCTTAACACTTCTAAGCTCAAATGTACTTCAGCACAAGGTGGGATAGGTGGTACCCATGCCCACGACCCATCTGGTGCAGGACCAGTACTCCCTTCATGCCTGCCTCCAGTACCTTGGAAGTGTCTGGATAGCACCTTGCAGTGGGAACCTAAGGTGCCATGAGGGCAGATACATCTGAGAGAGAGAGAGAGAGAGAGAGAGAGAGAGAGAGAGAGAGAGAGAGAGAGAGAGAGAGAGAGAGAGAGAGAGAGAGAGAGAGAGATAATGTTGTGTAATGAGAAAAGAATTGCTAACCAAAGAATTAAAGGAATTGCAATTATACAAACATGATTATGCTGTTCAAGTTAAATGACAGGTAACTTGTCGTGACATTTCTTTTTTTTTATGATGAAGCCAATTCCATCAAGTGTGGAGATCTTGTACAGATGATGTGCTTACCTAGTGCCTGAGGATGTACTGAGGCACCTGCCACCATTGAGGCAGGTGTCAGGGGTGCATATGTTGGCTCGGATGGGTGTGGTGGAGCTTGTACATCCACAGGGTCCTTGCACCACCACCCGCGGTCCTACCACCGCGGAAGAATTGGCGTCTACCACACTGAAGTCATCTGCAAGGCCCACCCAACAGCCGCCCACACACCTCTCCTCTGTCACAGTGACTGGCGTGATAGTGGAAGGTTCATGGCAGGGGACCACACCCACATCCTGCACACTGACTCCCAGTGTTGAAGTCAGCTGAAGAGGACAACATAAAACTAAAATCTCATACCTTTTACACCCAAAAGCAAATGTCTGTCAGTGGCATTGCAGTTCACCTAAAGAAGTTGTGAGCTGCAGTCTCTCAAGACACTCACTGCCAGGATTTATTAGTACTTCATTTGGCAACTAGGATAATATGCATTCTGCACTCCATATGATGCACTTTACTGCCATGCGTTTGGTGGTTGAAACTGATTAAAGTTTAAAAATTATATTTTTAATGTTCTTTAAAGATATTGTTATCAATGAATTCTTTTAACTGTCATTACATATTTTACTCTTGTGTAAGGCTTGCAGTGATGCAGTCCGCCATTCTAAAGTCTTCCACAGATTATCACACTGTCTAAGAAAGGAAGGTTTTTTTTCTTTTTCTTTTTTTTGTTTTTTACCTCATTTTTATGATATAGTAAAATGTAGTCAAAGTTGGTGATTCCAGCAGCAGAAAGCCAAATGCGTGTAGCGGGATTCCCTCCCTCCACAGGCTGCACTGACAGCACCTGCACCACTCCGCCTCCACCAGCCCACGTGCGAGCTGCACCCACCAGGCGACTCAGAACTGACGGCCCACCCTTAACGTGGAGAAACAAACACCCTTATAGTCATTTAAGAAAACCACTGCCAAAACAGTCCTAAGTATGGTTACAAACTTTGAACCCCAAGTAACAAGAAAACCCCCCAAATATGTACATAAGTGAATACGTATATAATAATAATAATAATAATAATAATAATAATAATAATAATAATAATAATAATAATAATAACAATAATAATAATGACAAAAATAATAATAACATAAACAATCACGTGTAGCCTAAAACCAAATTAACTTTATTGTTAACTATCAGGGAAATATAACTGTCATTTAACTTCCTGTAATATCATTTACATAATATTTGATAATTATCACTAAATGGATGTGAATATTAACTGTTATCTATAACATCAATATGAGTGCAGAGTATGTACATTTTGAAATGTTGCTGGAGTGAGGTGTGTGAACCAATGACATTTAACTTAGGTGATGAGAGGCTACTGTGAGTATGGGGATGTAAACACCACCGGAGAATTAATTGTTCTTTACAGCAGCCAGACAGAAGCAGCTAACTCACCTTGGTATCTGGCCTCACCACAGTGCCAGTGTCTGCAGCCAGGGTGAGTGGCGTGGTGTGGGTTACCTCGCTTGGCTGGAGTGATTTCACTTGGACCGTCACGTTGGCCTCCACATCATCCTGTCCTTGGCTACTGTCACTCACCATGAATGAAAGCTGGTACCTGCTGGCAAGGTAAAATATCTACAGGAATAATTACCAGGAACAATGAAAAGCGCCGTCAACACAGCAGATCAGAGTGTGTACTTAAACAGAAACAATAGAATACAGAACTATTAGTGATTCTGAAATAATGAATAAATATAGTTTCCACTATTCCAGCTATATGAATATATGTAAACTACATATGTCATGAACGTTGTAAAAGTCGTAACAACAATAGTTTGCATCCCTACCGGCCATCTGGTGTGGAGGGCGCCATGGTCAAGTGGCCACTGGAGGTGTCCAGGAAGAAGCCAGCCTGAGGTTCCCTCCAGGCATAGGTTTTTGATGCTGCATCCCAGTCGTCTGGATCCTGTACATAGACACGCCCCAGGGGCACTGCCGCTCCCTGCCGCTGAGAGAGTGACAGAGATACAGGCTGAGAGAGAGAGAGAGAGAGAGAGAGAGAGAGAGAGAGAGAGAGAGAGAGAGAGAGAGAGAGAGAGAGAGAGAGAGAGTGGTGAGGGAGAGAGAGAGAGATGCTAACAAGTTACAAGGAGCCACACTACCTAAGCACAAGGAGAGTCTAACCTGCATGGTGTGCACGGTGACGGTCTTGGCGGCGGGCGCCATGGGGTTGTCGTTGACGTCGGCCACGTGCAGGGTTAGGGTGACGGTGGCGGTGAGGGTCGGCCACCCGGCGTCGCCCACCACCAGGGGCACCAGCAGGGCTGGACGCTCCTCTCGGTCCAGCGCCGCCCGCGTCCACACCACGCCCACGCCCCGGCCGTCGTCCCCTCCTGCACCAAACACAGGAAGGCGTCAGCCAGGGAGGCGAGTCTCGCTCCCTCCAGAGGCGGAGGTGCAGCTCCACTGAAAACAAGTGTAGCCAATTAAGTGTACAGTACAGAGTGTTGGCGCGACTCACTCCTGTCCAGCGTGACTCTGACGCTGTCGGTGACGTGGGGCGGCGCGCGGGGGTCCAGGGAGATGGTGAAGGGCGGCCCGTGACCCTGCCGCCAGTCGTCAGGGTCACCCAACTTGACCCGCGCCACCAGCTGTGCCGGGCTGTTCTCCGTCACCTGCACCTCGCGAGGCTCAGACAGGAACGGCGGGTTGTCGTTCACGTCTGTCACGTTGATCTGTTGAGTATTGGGACTCATTGATAAAACTAAGAAATCAAGATATATTGGTAAAGTGTAGCGCAAGTAAAGCTTCATTTACATAAAAGTCCGGCCATATTTTCCGCGCTCTTTCCTCACATATGTGACCGCACGTACCATCCCACTCCACCGCAGTAATGTTTATTTCATGTATTGCTGCAGTTTTCATTGATATTGCCCCACATTGGCAGTCCCGATACACGAGATTTGTAACTCATTCTCGAACCAATTTTGTTTTATCCCCCAAATGCAAAGCAATACACTCTTTTCTATGTTTTAACTCCTTTTCCTCCGCAAACAAAGAAACACTGTTCCTCTCTGTTTTCCATCTTTCTCCACGAAATATCGAAACGTAAATTTATACTTAACAAAGACGCAAGCATAGCATTTCTTTTGGCATACCTATTCTAGATATACAATTGCTTAAAGTTTTACTTCTGAAACGAAATATGATTGTCTATGCTGCCTGAAATACCACATAGCTCTCTTCTAAGCTATGTGATATATTCATCTATACTTATCTAATATCTTTGTATTCTTTTTTTTTTCTTACTTCACTTTGTTCTCCTACGCACTGCTGTCATTTCTAAGATCTCTAGACACCTTGACGACTCTGATGTTCAAAGATGGGATATGAAGGGCCGAAGAACACTCTGCTGCGCAATCGTCCTCCAAGGTTGGTGTTGTCATTCCCTTCCTGACAGTCATGACAAATAAACACAGCTGGGAATGAGGCCGCCGTACGAGGTCACAGGTTGTAAAGAGAATTTATTGTCCACAATTGTCCAGATATGGTCAGTTACCATACACACTCACACACACACACACACACACACACACCCTCTCTCATCATTCATAATTTTTTCCCCTTCATTTCCTCTTCCTTAATATCACCTCGCTCCATCTGCGGGGCTGCAGAGGCTGTTGGTCATACGTCATGAGAGCAATATTATACTGTGCCCCTCAACTCAAAGCTTCCTCATGATATTGCGACGCGCGCTGCTTTATATTCACTTATGGGTGGCATGACAGATAAAAAGTAATGAAGAAGAACCACACTTTTCCACCGACTTTTCTGACTACTAATCACATTACGTATTACCTATCACCAGAGTTCGTGAGAGAGAGAGAGAGAGAGAGAGAGAGAGAGAGAGAGAGAGAGAGAGAGAGAGAGAGAGAGAGATACCAAAGTCTTCAGGTCGTTCGCCAATGTCATCCGTTTAGTTTGTTACCATCGATGAAACAAATTCAATTTATGGAGAAACAAATTAAATGTTGTCAAATAACATTCAATTAAACTCTTAACATCAAGTTCTCCGGCCTATCGAACATTGTCCAATTGTCGCGATGAACACATGCGAGTATTTATAACTAAAAAGTACGCACGGAAAACCATTGTTATTTTGTACTGTTTTTCAATAGCATTGCGTATTGTGTTTGACATGTGTCACTGAATTGTAACTCAGACCACTCTAACAATTCATCGACTTTACAAGGGTGACATCAACATCAAAATATTCCCCTGACAACACATCTATATTTCTATAAGGACATGTCACTGCAATGTCTCATAATAACTCTAATATAAGTAAAGTAATAAAACTATTCCAACAAAAAATCATCGCATTTCACTCAATCTACTTTTGCTTGGCAACGTGTATACTCACAGCAAGGGTGGCAGTGGCAGTCCGTGGAGGCGACCCGTCGTCCACCGCCCACACCAAGGCATTATGAGTGTCCATGGTCTCCCGGTCCAGATCACCCACCAGACGCACCGCTCCTGTCTCGTCCACGGCAAACTGGTGGCCGGGGTCGCTGTCCGGGGCCACCTGATAGCGGACACGGCTCTCTCCGCCCTGAGGGAAGGACAGAAATCATCTGCGTGAATGGTACAGTTTGTGACTCTAATATTTTTTAACTTTTCATGCTACTTTTACATCAAACATCTCGATAAATGATTCTAAACAATGAACAAGACTTACATTTGTCCTATATTTGGTTTTCTTCCTTCAATGAACAATGTTTTGATCTAGACTCGTACTAATGAGAATAATCATTATTCTCAAAAGTGTATTACTATCTATAAATTTCACCAGTTACAATTTGATCCTGGATATAATAAACTAAAAACCCAATTTAAGTATTCTCTCTCTCTCTCTCTCTCTCTCTCTCTCTCTCTCTCTCTCTCTCTCTCTCTCTCTCTCTCTCTCTCTCTCTCTCTCTCTCTCACTCTTTCTAATGAAGCACACTGAAGTCCTCTAACTCAAATGTGCTCACGTTGTCTGGATCGAGAGCGATGAAGGAGGCCAGGAGGGAGCCCCGCGGGGTGTCCTCGGGCAGCGTTAGATGGATGGCGTCCTCGCTGAACACTGGCTCATTGTCATTCTCATCCACCAGATTCAGCCGCACCTTGGTCTCGGCCACGTGTTCCTTTCGCCGCCATCCTTCCTCGCCCTGTGAACATGACGCTGCCTATGAATTGATTGAGGCGCCGCGTACTATCCTGCAGGCTCGGATCGTATTAACTATTTCCATCTCAAAGGCATGGTTTGAGTGCAACTTCTAAATCGGCTCTTCAATTGAACTATTTGAAAGTAGAGTCATGGAAGTGAGCACAAACCGCCAGTGCCGGGACCAGCACATTCCTGCCTCTACGCCCACACCCAGTCCATCAAGTCGCCTTCCACGACACCTGACATGATGCCTTCCCTGGGGCAACCATGCCTTGGTACCCTGGCCTGTCACCTTCCGGATGTGGCGAGCATTGTTGGCAGAGCTTCATTACTCGTATTATTAGCCTTGTTTATTGTACTCAGTGTACTTTGTGTATTAATATACTTGCAGTTGTTATTCCCACGTTTCCCTGCACCACCAGCACTGCTATCACGTCTGTGTACAGTGGGCGTGGGGTTAAAAGCGAATATATTGGCACGGAATAGGAGGATGTGTATTCTTCCCCCCACCACAACAAAGAAACAATTGAACCGATTTATTTTTCATATTTTCATATTTTTCTTATTTGGGAGGCAAGGGGTTCAATTTCCTGGTCAGTTGCACGTCCCTGAGGCGTCAGAGTTCCGGACTTGTTCGGTATTTTTTCAATTAAATAATGGATAACGTTACGTGACTCAAAAATATACGTGCACAGGAAAAAATCCCATAATGAGATAACAAAATCACGATGAGACCAATTACAATTCATTATAAAACTCAGGAACTATAGAAATCAATGAATAATAATCTAAGTGTAAAAAAGAACAAAAGGAGAGAGAGAGAGAGAGAGAGAGAGAGAGAGAGAGAGAGAGAGAGAGAGAGAGAGAGAGAGAGAGAGAGAGAGAGAGAGAGAGAGAGAAACATGGATTAGCGGCGTAAACCAAAAATATTATTGGTTTACATTTCTCGTCACAGGTGAGGCAGGTACCCGGCGCGGGAAGCAATATGTAACACAATTGTGAAGCGAATCCTGAAACACTCCAGTTTTATGATTTATTGCATCCAGACTCGTTTCAGGTCCGTAGCTCCGTGATGGGTCCGATTAGATACGAGTGAATAATGTACTGTACCTGTTATAAATGTATTTCGGTAACCCACACAACTAATGTTATCTATGAATTCTTTGTTTCATAAATATCATACCTATCCTACACCACTAAAAAAAGCCGTAACTTTAACCTCACTAATAACACACTGTAAAATCGATGCAGCAACGTAAAGATCATTAGAAGGGCCATGTAAATTGTGTTGGGGTAATAGTGAGCAGTGTGTGTGTGCTGATTTACTCACCAAGTCAGTCACTTGGACTCTGAAGTGGAAGCCCTCCCGGTGGTCACCATCCTCGTAGTCCAGCGGCTCCACTGACCGAAGATTTCCACCCGGCAACACTCCCGGTGCGCTCTCCACGCGGAACATTTGCCAGCCTCGCCCGCTGCCCGGCACCACCTGCACCACGAAGCAGGGGAAATACGTACAGCTATTAATTAGAAGTGGGCGTTTGGCTGTGGACTCTTAATCTTCATGGTGCCTCTTGGTTGAAGTTATTAATCATGGCTGGCAGCACTGATGATAAAATGTGAGGCAAGTGTGGCAAAGGTATGCTGATTTACCACATGTTATGAGACTACATACATGAGGGAAGGTTATGAAGGAACTTTATGACAGAAGGAAAATGTAGAGCGTTCCTGAACAGAGACGACTTTACTGACCCTGTAGGCGAAGTCGTTGGTGACGTCCTGGTCCACGACGGTGAGTGTGGCCAGCACGTTGTCGGGGTCGAGACTCTCAGACACGTCCAGCGTCCACTCGGGCCGCGAGAACCTCGGAGGCACGTCGTTCACGTCGTCCACGTCCACCACCCCCGTTCCCGTGCCTGGGGGAGGCGGCAGGCCGGCGTGAGCACCGAGGTTCACGGCAGGGAAGGGGAAGGGAAAAAGGAACAGTGAGAATGGCGTGTTTCCCTCACACTCACCCTTGAGGCCGCCGCCGTCGGTCGCCACCACCTGGATGACGTAGCGCTGGGTCTTCTCCCGGTCGAGGCAGCACAGCGCCGTGGTGATGACGCCCAGCTCGCTGTCGATCGCGAAGATGGGACGGCCGGTGGACTCGTCGATGGCGTTCTTCTCCAGCGAGAAGGTCACTTTGGCGTTGTCTCCCTCCTCAGGGTCATCGTGGTCCGTGGCCACCACGCGCGTCACCGACGACCCTGCAGAGCAATATATCAAGTGTTGATGTTATTCTCTTCAGTAATAAAGATCGGTGGAATTGGCAGTGACAAAGTCATTATTGTTTGGTCCACGAGGCATGACTGGTCTGCGTCCATGTTACCGAGGGGCGTGTCCTCGGAGACGGTGGCGGTGGTGGTGCGGGAGGGGAAGAAGGGCGCGTTGTCGTTGGCGTCCTTGAGGTTAACACGGATGTCGGTGTGCGCCTCAAGCTCCCCGTCCGTGGCCGTCACCCGCAGGCGCCACTGAGGCCGGCCGTGGGGAGGGTCGCGGTCCAGCGGCTGCAGGGAAGAGACGGGAGTAAGCGAGGAGGGTAAGCAAAAATACGCCTGCTGGACAACAAACCACAGAGGGACCAGCGTGCCATCAGTAACAACACAGTAGTGAGATGGGAGATAAGGGGAGAATAAACACACACACACACACACACACACACACACAACCAATTCAGGAAACAAGGATTATTGTTGAGTCTTCTACACAGTAAACTATGAAAAATATATATAGTATAATACTATGGAAACAAAAAAGAAAGAAAGAAAGAAAGAAATCAAATAGGAAAACTGAAAATAAGACTCGCAAGAGCATATGTATATATTTGACAACGAAAAGTCTAGTTTTTCATGCAAGAGGGGAAACAGGCAAGGATGGGAAAAAAAGATAAAAAAAGAAAAGGCCCACTGAGGTGCGGGTCCTTAAATGAGTTTAATATATGTTTTTTTTTCGTAGTAAAATCCACTATCATTTCTTCTGAAAAGTGCTAATTTACCTTTTCTTATTAATACAATAAAACTATTACTTTTTCATCAACATTTTTTCACAAGTGAGTTAATTTTCCTTTAATCTCCTGAGGGTCTTTCACCGAGCAGCGAGTGAAGGGACGGCAGAATGAAGGACGGCGGTCGCCACTGATTGGGGTGAAAACAAGAGCCATTGAGAATATGCAAATTACAGTTATTTCTCCACGGATATGAGAGAGAGAGAGAGAGAGAGAGAGAGAGAGAGAGAGAGAGAGAGAGAGAGAGAGAGAGAGAGAGAAAGAGAGAGCCGTAATGCTTCTGGAATAGCGTGTGAGGGTTTCAAGTGGGGTCGTTAACTCTTGAGGCAACGAGGCGCATCTCTGTTTGAGGTGGTGTTAGTGAGCCCGACGTCCCGCCTCTTTGAAGGGGCGAGAAGGAGCTTTCATCTTTGACACGCAGTTTTTATCACCCTCCACTTCACCTTCACGATATTCTCGGCAAGATGGGCCTCAAATCGTCAATAATTTGTTATCTCTTGGTGTTAGCATGCAGTTTCTTTTTCTTTTCTTTACTTTTTCTGGTTTTCTAGTTTTGGTGGTTGATTTGTCTTGAGTTCATTACTAGTTTCGTGTGTAAAAATAACAGTTGTATTAGTGGCACCTAGTATGGTTATAATAGTCACCGTAGTAGTAGTAGTAGAAGTAGAAGCACCAGCAGCAACACCACCACCACCACCACCAGCACCACCGCTAATAATCTTACACCTTTTCTGTCCAGGTATCCACAGGGGGAGCAGTGTTTATTGTTGACAGAGGCGAGTTGTACCCTTCGTTGGTACTAATGCAATAGGGGACGAAAGAAAGAAAGAGAGAGAGAGAGAGAGAGAGAGAGAGAGAGAGAGAGAGAGAGAGAGAGAGAGAGAGAGAGAGAGAGAGAGAGAGAGAGAGAGAGAGGAAGGAGAGGAAGAAGGAGGAAGGAAGGAAGAAGGAAGGAAAGAAAGAAAGAAAGAAAGAAGAGAGAAGGAGAGAGAGAGAGAGAGAGAGAGAGAGAGAGAGAGAGAGAGAGAGAGAGAGAGAGAGAGTCCAATTTTGGTGTCCTCAACCAAGTTAGGAATAAAGTTAGGTATTTACTTGCGCGTCGATATAATTTGCCGGGCCAAGGACGCGGGCTGGAGGGAAGCCACTAATAAGAGGATCCATTTCGATAATGACTCGCTGCTGATGACGTTATGCCTTACTGACTCCACTCTTATGAAGATCACCACTAATCCTCTTCTATATTATATTGATTTCCAGATAATTATAACTCCAGTTCGTCCATGAGGTAAGCATGATATTTCCCGATACATATCTTAGGTAATCACAAAACACAGTAATATATATCCAACGTAATTTTTAGAAATCATGATCTTTAATGGATTTTTTTTCTTTTTTGGAGGAAGGGGGGTTAATCTTTATTCTTACCCCAAAGTTAACCAATGTTTCTTAGCTAATTAAAACGTTATCTGTATATATGTTGCCTTGCTATATACAGGAAACGTGGAACTCTCTAATTAGAAAAGCGATCTCTGCTTTTCTTGGCTCACGGATTCAACCTTTCACAGTGTTTATTTTAGGCTTGATTAGTTCGCCGAGGAGAAGCTGCTGCAGTTGTACAGTTCCAGTAACTTCCAAAGATCGTTTATATTTCATTCATATGGCTCATATTTTTACCGTGAAACTTCAACTCCACTCCTTACTACGATTTGGACGATTCCAGCGGGAGCGTCACCACAACTCGGAACAAAATTAGTCTGCTGATTGAATCTTTCTCTCACAACTTTTGCTGGGCGAATAATGAAGTTCTTATCCTGCTCTTCAGAAATTTTCTCCGCACACTACTAAAGGAAAAAATGACTGAAGCCCATCAATATTACCATAAGGAGCCGTTGTCACCTTCTTCATGACGGTGGTAAGTGTTCAGTACTGTATGAGCGCAATAAAACAAATATAAAGGTAAAAAAGAAATGAAATCCAAACCGTCATTACGTTATTATTCCCGACTAAAGGCTGTCACACCCCGATAATGTATTCCGTTGCCTTTCAGTGGGGGCATCAATTGTGTTACCTGCCTGGTGTGATTGGAATGCCTTTTATTCTTTCATGAGCGGCGGCATTGTCAGCTTATGTATGTGTACCAGATTATTGATTGAGAGAGAGAGAGAGAGAGAGAGAGAGAGAGAGAGAGAGAGAGAGAGAGAGAGAGAGAGAGAGAGAGAGACGCACACACACACACACACACACACACACTCACCCTGAGGAGCAGCACAGTGCCCGAGGCGGCGTCCACGGAGAAGCAAGGCCGCGACCCGTTGGTGAACATGCCGTCCCCGGAGATGGCGTAGGCGAGTCTGCCGAACCGACCCGCGTCCCCGTCCACCGCCGTCACTTGCTGGGAGAGGAGGGAGAGGAATGTGTGTGTGTGTGGAGGAGGAGCCTGATGCAGCACAAGGCAAAGGTATAGACGTAAATGAAGCACAACAAACTGCCATCACCGAGCATTCCCTTTCTTTAGTTGATGGCGTCACGGGGGGAGGAGGGGGGGAAGTGAGCAGCCTTGCCTTGCCATGGAGCGCCACCTGCTTGTTGAGTAGCAATCGATGGTTTCGCCTTGAATTGGGCGGCGTTGAGTGATGCGTAATGGCTGTTTGAAAGCAATTATTCATAGATCGACTGACAGACCGCCTACACACAGTCTGAACCGAAGACAATGCATGTGGTATTCATATATTCTAAGCACATATTCTTTTCCTCTCACAATGATGCAGATCTTTATTTATTAATTTATTCTGCTCTATTTACCAACTACCTGATCGTCTATACACACACTTGTCTGCTTACACCCCTTTCACCCTCCCTCCGCAAGTCACATAGCACAACATACACAGAACCATAATAGTTTCCATCTCTCTGTCTACTTGTCATATATGAACACCCTTTACACGTGCAGTTATGCATGTTTATCTTTCATTTACCGAGTGTTTCTCATTCACACACACTCGTAATAAGTGAACGTTACACACACCCACCCACACACACACACACGTTCATTTCTCTCCATGTGTTCTCTATAACCCACAGCACAGGTTTATTAAAAGACCTTGAATCTAGACTCATTAAGCGACGTGAACCCTGAAAGCTCTCCTGATGGCCGGATCAATTTCTTTAGAGGGGGAATCAGCAAGAGTTTTTGGTTAACGGTTTTCCTTCCCCTTTCCCCACTCCATCAATCGGCTAATTCTCCTATCAACCACAGGGGACCGAGCTCATGCCACCCTCTGGTACTGACGTGGCTGAGTGCTTTATTAAGGGTCATTTGGGTATCGTGTTCGCCCTTTTTTTTTTTTTCCTACCTACAGGAGAGTCACTCATTATTAGATCTCTGAGGAAAACCCTGAAACTGACATGTAAAATAGCTGTAGTTGGAAGCTGAAGTTTTTTCTTTTTGTAGAGTGGGTGGTAGAAAAACTGGTTGGAGTAAATGAAAGAGTTTCCCAGCCACCCCACTCACTCTATATACATACACACTTGTCTGAATATACTCTTTAAGTTCTTTATTATTTCACTCTTCATAAATACTTCAGGTTCAGTCTGTTTCCTCCTCATTACTCCGTTCATAAGTAAAAAATGTGGCGCAGGATTGTCAATATTGTGAGAGGGTAAGACGGAGGGAGTGACTGTACTAAAGTTGACGGCTGAAGAAACACACTTCTGTGCTTCACTTCTACTATTTCAAAAGGCTCTATTAATTAAGATTTACACGGATTTTTAAAGGTGTTTTTATATTTCTAGAGGCAGAGTGACAAAATTTACATTCCGTGTTGGAGAAGAAGTACAATATAGGTGTAGTAAGTTGAGTAATAAATAAAAACAATGAACAGAAATGATAAAGGAATACAATAGCGAGGAACAACATGGAATTTTTCTTTCATCGTGGATTTTGTAACTCTAGTGACTTTGTCAAAGAAACTTTACTACAACAAAACAAAATAAGAAACTGATACTTAATTTGAGGGAAAAAAAATTGCTTCTTAACAATAAATGCATCCTTTTGGTACGTGTCAGGCTATGCTGTAGACTCCTTACCTTGAGAATGACTTTGGGCAGGTGTCTGTTGTCCTCCTCGGTGATCTGAGTCTCGTGCAGCGCCCTCAGGAACACCGGGGCGTGGTCGTTCTGGTCGTCCACATTCACCACCACTCGCGCCTCGCCCCTCGCCTCCCCCGCCCGCGCCTCCACCACCAGCTCGTACTGTACACATGGGAAGCAAGACATATAGCAGTGAACTGACTACTCTATGAGATTCTGCCGATATTTCATGCTTCTTCGAGGTGAAAGACTTAGCTTCATGCATACCAAGAGGCGAGAGTGGTGGGGATACACGCTCAGAGGAGATTGGGTTTTGATTTTCAGAAATTTTCGCGGCCACTGAGTTTGTGATTGATTACTGTTTCATTATCCCCAACACATATCTGCTGCATCGTCCGGTCCACCACCACTGCTGTGAGGGCGCCATATGACCCCGTTGTGCCGGTGGCGTGAAGTCAGTCCATCAGTGTTAAGCCCCACACCAGAAACATGGCAAGACAATCACTGCTTTCCAACACACTGAACACATTGCCAACGAGTTCCTGTTTAATCACTATACTCTATACTTTTCTGTTCAAATGTTATTACACAACAGCTATTAAGGCAAGTAATGTTCTTAGGGTGAGAGAGAGAGAGAGAGAGAGAGAGAGAGAGAGAGAGAGAGAGAGAGAGAGAGAGAGAGAGAGAGAGAGAGAGAGAGAGAGAGAGAGAGAGAGACTATACATTGACAGTAACCCCTAAAGCTTGTTGCATTCGAAACTTAAATGTATCATAAAACAAGCAAACATCCACTTCAACTGCCATGTGCAAGCCAACAGGACACATTTCAAAGGCCATAAAATCAGAGAAGTGAGTATCTCTTTTGGGGCTTCAAGGACGACCTTCCTTTCCTTCCTGCGCGAGACAAGGGCGGAAAGGAGCAGCAGGGAGGCTTCGGGGGAGCCAACGGCCTTGTTATTCCAAACACCCCACAGTCCTGCTCACGTGAGGATGTGGGAAGGTGTGGAAATTATCCAAATGGAGGAAGCGAGAGGCAACTACAGCCCTGCAGTGTTCCGGCTTCCCTTCCCCACCTGGCTGTGTTATGTTGTGCTGGTAAAGATGAGTGGCTTCACCCTCCAGAGAGAAGTGTTAAGTGCTCACTAGCATATCTTTTTTCCCCCTTTACTTTCATACACTTCATTATAATACAAGCACAATAATTTCTGACATTAGTGAAGTTCTACAGTGGTGCTTTATTCTAACAGTTCCGAGTGTCTTCCTGAACTTCTCTATGGTGATGCTGAGTGAGTGTTGGAAATGTATAGGATATCTAAAAGTCGTCTCAGTAAATGTCTCTCCTCCGTGCTTTTAGTAACACGGTACTTGGACACTCCCCTTCGTAGTGCAGCAGTAACAAAAATAGTAATGTATCTCGCACCAAGACCCACGCTGCCTCATTACGTTTTACGCGACTTAGCAAAGTGGCCTCGTCCTATTACCACTCCCTTCTGCGTGTATGGCAGGTCGGAATGCTGAGCAATTACAGCCAACAGGAGTGCAGTGGGAGCAGCTCGACGTGTTTAAGCTTAACGCGTATGCTCAGCCAGAGGGGAGGCAGACACGGCAGCAGATCAACTTAGTAACCTCCTTCAGCCTTTGTAAGGATTAACACGATTTTGTTCTCCCTCATAGACTTCGCTACACTTTCAGCGGAATCCTACATCAAAATATTTGTGTGTGCTTCTAGAATCGTTAATGTGTGTGTGTGTGTGTGTGTGTGTGTGTGTGTGTGTGTGTGTGTGTGTGTGTGTGTGTGTGTGTGTGTGTGTGTTTTACCAGCATGTTCTGATTAATAGTTATCGAACCCAAACGTCACCAAGGCAAGCCGCAGCCATTAATATATCAAATCTGTGCATGAGATAATTTGTTTACACTGTGTAGCTTCCTTCTTTGTGCAAAACTAGTAAGTTGAGAATATATTCAATCAATTTGCAGTTTCATTCAACCAACGAATCTCTGATGTGGCTTCTTTTCTGGTATAAATGTTGTGAATTGATTCGTGGTACATATCATTTACGTCGCAAAGGTATATTTTTCGAGTTATAATTTTTCAACTCCAACTTATCCATACTTTTCATCCGCAACGATCATGAGAAACCAGTGAGAAATTAAGTTTTTTGGGTGGAGAAACATTACATCGAGTAATGCGAGTTGCAATAACTGCAAAAATATTTCAAAATGCGCTGTTAGAGTTGCTTTGTTACTGTTGGGTTTGGTTAGTAAGCCTTGAGAGAGGAGGGTCCAGGGGTATGGGGCACAGTCTCGGCTAGAAGCATATAATGTTGTGTTTAGTTAATGACCAACATTAAATCAAGGTTATAATGTTGAGTTTGGTTAGTAACCATTGTGGGAGTCCATGGGAAGAGGGGTAACGTCCATGAAAGACTGACCTGTTGCTGAATCTCGTAATCAAGGGGCCGCAGGAGGGAAAGGCTGCCCGAGGAGGGGTCCAGACGGAAGAGACCCTCCTCATTGCCTTCATTGATCCTGTACTGCAACGTTTCTCCTAGTGAGAGAGAGAGAGAGAGAGAGAGAGAGAGAGAGAGAGAGAGAGAGAGAGAGAGAGAGAGAGAGAGAGAGAGAGAGAGAGAGAGAGGAGAGAGTAGAGAGAGCGAGAGAGGAGAGAGAGAGAGAGAGAGAGAGAGAGAGAGAGAGAGAGAGAGAGAGAGAGAGAGAGAGAGAGAGAGAATATGGACTCAGTTACTAAATATATAAACAGAATCACTTCTTATCATTAAACATAAACAGAGTCAAGACATTCAAGTTTCAGCGGATATATTATCAAAGGAACTGTGAGAATAAAAAATTGTATAAATAAAAGATTGGATATAAGTAGAAGGGAATGAAGAACGACCCGCATTAGAAAAAAAGAAGTTTCCAGACAAGTGTTGTCTCCATACGGATTTACTTCTTAATGAGTCGTCGGAAAGCTCACCTGAGGCCCGCACCCTGGCAGACAGCCGCAGCAGGTGGTTAGCACGGGTGTTCTCAGGAACCTTCACCTCATACTCTGGCTGCTCAAACTCCACTGGGTCGCTGCCCACTAACTTGGTCACTGTGGGGAAGGAAGAAAGACAGATGGGGTTACTGTTGTTCTTCAAAGTAAGGATATATCACTGTTTATAATTTACCTGACTCGATATCCGAACCCAACCAAAGACATCATGAACATGACTATTGCGTCCCCCCCCCCCCACCCACACACACACACACACACACATAGTGATTCACTCAAATTAATAGATAATATCTCCATTATAAGAAACATTCATCGTCTTCAAGTCTCATATTGTGTGTCGTAAGTCTGTGTCAAGTTTTCTTTAGGTTTCGAAAAGTGTCGTCCACAAAAGGATATGGAAATTCAATAAAACAACATCACTTCATTTTATCATTTTCAATACAGTGTAGGAAGACCATTTGCTGTAATCACAATTCAAATACAGGTGATGTGATTTATATACAAACAATATAGTATAGCATGAATAGCACACAACATATACACACATTTTCTTTTCTAAATAAGAAGGCAAAAGTTAACAGACATGACGGGAGGTTCTCCGGGTACAGCGATTATCATAGGAAGTTGAGACTGGAAACTGGAGGCGGTGTTTGTCATTCATTGAAATATATACATCATATGCCTCCTCCATATTCATATACGTGCACTCCGGAAATGTCACTAAGGATCATATATGTATGCTAACAGAGGCACTCGTCTCGCTACAGCACGATGATATTAAATGATGAAGAAATAAATTACCAGAGTCTTACGTGTTTAATCTGATATCCTTTCTGGTACAAGCTGCAGTTAACAAAGAATTTCCATTAACATCGTAATCACCACCATTTAATTCGCAAGGTAGGTTATCGTGCTTCTTTAATATTGTATCTATTTTGCCGTAAAGGTCATACTTTTTGCAACATGTTTAATGTGTCGGCATGTGATTAGTTATAATGATCTCCTCTTTCACTTCATCTAATATCCAGAAAGCTTTGTATCAAGATTAACACGATACGTGGTTGATATTTTTCAGGAAGTAAATAAGGTTAACTTTAGTGCTATGAGAAACCACCACCACCACCAACAGCAACAACTATAACAGGATTTTTTTTTTTCGCTTTGTTTTTGCGCGTGGTGTTGTCGGCAGCAGTTATGGAGTGACCACAACAACACACATTTTCGCTGTTTGTGGCAGGCTTCCCGCAGCTAAGGCGGAATAAAACTGTTTTCCTGAACACATTTCCCATAAATTTCATTCCTTACTTTATTGTTTTCATCAAGCTCCTTCTCTGCAATAAGGCTTATTATATCTTCTTAATACCATTAAGGATGGACCATTGTTGAAGCCGGAAATTCCTTCGTGCTGCTGTATGAAGGAAAATTTCTCATTGCTGTGAACTTGCTATTTCGGTTAGTGCTGCACCGGTTACCCGACAGAGTACAGTATTGTTAAACCGTGTTATTTATAGGAGGTACACTTTTATCACCCAGTTTTTCACATTTTCATTTCACTTGCTCCATTGAGAAGAATGTTTTTAAGCTTATCTTTCTCGCATGTTCAAATAAAAGATTACGTCCTCACACACACACACACACACACACACACACCGCTCAGTAACTCCCATGACAGCCGGATCAGTAGCTCAAAACACTCGTGCACTTTTACGCAACCCCCTGAAATATTCTCACCAAAGAGCAGCCAAAACAATATCTCCCTCTAAAAACACAAAGAAGACCCACATCCACGCATGACCAGGTTTCGGCGGGCAGGGAAGACGAGATGACAGAGATGCCCATGAGAGTAGAAAATGGTCCGAGTCAACAGACCAACGAACCGAGAACGAGTGGTTTCTTTGATGTCTCTCCCGACACTGAGCTGACCAGCGGCTGAGTAAAGAATTGGACTGTTGTGGATTCTTACCGTCCCTTCTCGGAGCCACATTATCGGAAACGTGGTGGTAATAGTGATTTCTCTCGTCAAAAGCCTACATTTCTTTCGTCGAGTCCCCAAAGAGCATGATCCTTGTGTGATTGAAGGAGTGGATGATTGATAGCAGCGATACACTATCAATCAGAGAGAGAGAGAGAGAGAGAGAGAGAGAGAGAGAGAGAGAGAGAGAGAGAGAGAGAGAGAGAGAGAGAGAGAGAGAGAGAGAGAGAGACTTTCTATTTGGGGGAGGAGTACATAATTTTTCCTTCCTTCCTTCCTTCCTCCCTTCCTCTCACAAGGTTCTTTATGGTGAAAGTCAAGACATACAAAATAATAATAAAAAAAGAACTTAGTGTTACCTTTGAACAGTGGGGACGCTATTTGCCAGGAGGGAAAGAGTACCTGTCCAGAGTCACGCTCCAGCGACATGAGTTGGGTTACCTTTGAGCTTCTGTAATTGTAAAGCTTCATCGCTACTTACACTACAATACACTGCATCAACACGGCTTCTTTGTGGGTAAGATGGACATTGGACAAGGGTTGAATAAAAAGAAGTCTAAAAAAAACGTATTCTTTATAGGTAAGATGAACAATGGACAAAGGTTGAACAAAAAGAAAACTGTAAAAAAAAGAAGAAAAAAGAAGAAGAAAAAGGTCCATTTAAAATACCTGCTCCTAAAATACAGTTGTTATGTAGTTTTCAGGATTATAAGACCCACATTTTACACTCAGGACTAATTATGCCCAAAAAACTAACTTGACTTAATTGGAAGGTAAGTGAAAAATTGAGTGTTTTATCCGTGTACGTTGTCGTTTAATGAGCATCAAAAATTCTATTCTTACTTATACGATTTACTTATGCTACAGATCTGTTTATTATGCGGAAAACGTTCTCCTTTGAAAATATTAACAAAACAAAAGCACAATTCTTTAACCACACACTTTTTGCCTCTATCCTCTTAATTTAAGCTTTTGGTAAAACACAGGCGGTGCTCTCTCTCTCTCTCTCTCTCTCTCTCTCTCTCTCTCTCTCTCTCTCTCTCTCTCTCTCTCTCTCTCTCTCTCTCTCTCTCTCTCTCTCTCTTTCTCTCTCTCTCTCTCCACGTCAATTTATTTCATCTCGTTTCATGACCTTTCCTCTTTTCTCCCACTCCATTTATTTATTTTTTCTTAGGACAAATAGACAGACACACACTCACTCACACGGACGCACGAAAGTTCTCACGCACACACACACACACACACACACACACACACAGACACACACACACGCACACACACACACACACACACACACACGCACACACACACACACACACACACACACACCAAAGGCCTGTGAAGTGAGACGCGCAGGCATTCATTGGCTTAATTCACGAGATACTGGCTCTGGGTAAAGGGAACTCTGGCCCTAAGATGGCAGGAGGAGGAGGAGGAGGAGGAGGAGGAGGAGGAGGAGGAGGAGGAGGAGGAGGTCAAAGGTCAGATGATGTTAGAAGTAGGAAGAGAAAGCAGTTTTAAGAGAGGAAAGGAATGCAGGAAAGCAAAAATAGCAGAAAGAAGGAGAACGAAGAGGAGGAGAAAGAACAGAGCAGAAGGGGGAAGACGTTAAGGAGGAAGAGCAGAAGAAAGGAATGTAAGACAGCAGGAGGAGGCGGAGTAAGAGGAGAGTAAGAGAGAGAGAGAGAGAGAGAGAGAGAGAGAGAGAGAGAGAGAGAGAGAGAGAGAGAGAGAGAGAGAGAGAGAGAGAGAGAGAGAGAGTATAACGGAGAGAGCGTGACTCGAGGAGGAAGATGGAAGGAAAGGAGCAAAAAAAGGAAGGAACCTCGCAGGGAAAAGGTTAGGAAATGCTGTGTTGAGGTGAAGAAGGAGGTGCACAAGGGAAAGAATGAAATGTGGGGTGAGGTGGGTGAAAAAGAAAAAAATGAGAGAAAAAAAAGCTGGAAAAGAAGGTGCCTGGAGGAGGAGGAGGAGGAGGAGGAGGAGGAGGAGGAGGAGGAAATGGATGGAGGAAAAATGACAGCATCTCTGGACGGAGGAAGGCGGAAAGTCGGAGAAGGAGGTGGAAAAAAAAATAAAGAAAGTTGGAGAAGGATGTGAAAAAAATAAAAGAAAAGAAAAAAAATAAAAGAAAGAAAAAAAAAACTGGATATGCTGGAGGAAGGCAGGAAATAGATGGAGGGAAAAAATGTTGGCTGGAAACCGAAGGAGGATGTCTGCAAAAGGCCATCAATTGAACGAGTGACGGGCAGGTCAAGGTCCAACACAAGACAGTTTAAGACAGGTAAACAAAGCCATTAAAAGAAAACTGATTTGCACAGATCGGGGCTGAACGAAAGTTGAAAATAGTTTCCTTGCAATCCGGAAACGTTGGATGCAGTTCTTGACAAATTGCACCTTCAAATGCAGCAAGATAAACCAGCACAGGTGATATTTATACCTCATTTTTACTCATTCTTTTTCTATCTCTCTCTCTCTTTTTCCTTTTCTGGCCTGTCCGTTCTTCACAACTATCAATTTATCTATCGCCTTCTCATTCATCTTCTCCGTTGCCTCATTTCCACCTTAATTTTTGTTGTCTCTCCTCTTTCTCGCTTCATCCTCATCATCGTACTCTATGGCGCTTCCGATATTAGCTCGATTTTTCTTCTCTCCGTCATCAGCGCCGTCACATAAACAAGAGATAATACCCGCCGAAGCACGTATTTTCCAAACTCGCACCAGAATAAAAATTAATGTCCCACTTTTACTTAGTCGATAAATCTTTGGCGCTTTTTTTTTTTTTTTTTTTCGAGTCTCCTTATCTAATTCAACGTCTCTCCTCTGTCGTTCCCTCGTCCCTCCGGCATCGTTAGGGCGGCAATCTGTCCCCCGCCGCGCCAAAAGTGAGAATCTTTCCAGTGTCCGCGTCTTTGTGCTCAGATTTCCATGTTACCGGAATAGACTTGCTTGTACCTCATCTGTATGCCCGGAGAAGTACGGCCAGGAAGGCAAAGATGCATTATAACTTTTTCATACCAAAGACCCGTGTGTTTAGGAGTCAAAAAGGCATGTATAAGCGGGTATACAAATAAGGTAGCAATATTGGTGCATGTATTTTTCTTTTGATCCTGTGTGGGGACTGGCAAATTGGTGGGTATCTTTATTTATCGTTTTTGTTATCGTTGGCCAGCTTTCCCCCTCTTAGATAAAACATAAATAGATAAATAAATAGATAAAGTGCATTATTTGCGTGACGAACAGGTACATATGCACCAAAGGATACACAAGTGCATGATCTAATGGAACAGACACACAGACAGAGAGATATAGAGTGATATATGTATAAATGCATATTCGAGGGAGAAGACGCAAACACAGGCAAAGAAATAGTGATATGTAAATGTATTTTCGAATGGAATATTCCCAAATATTGTGCCTAGAGAGAGAGAGAGAGAGAGAGAGAGAGAGAGAGAGAGAGAGAGAGAGAGAGAGAGAGAGAGAGAGAGAGAGAGAGAGAGAGAGAGAGAGAATAGAATAAACATATACAATATTCTTGTCATTTCATACGGACATTAAATAATTACTTAAAAATGTCCATTAATAACATCATTAATCACATGAATAATTTCTTTCTAATTAAAACCTATAAAAGTGTCTGAAACATCGGAAAAGAAGCTTTGTGGCGAATACGAGTACTTGTTGCTCCCTGTCACATCAATAACAACATCTCCAGCAGCAGCAGCAGCAGCAGCAATATCACCAATAAATGTAATAAAAACAACAGTAATAAGCACAAAACAAAAAGTGAAACGGTACTATCAAGAACAACAGCAACACCAACAGCAAAAACAATAGCAAAAATGAACTGTCATCTCTTATTCCCTATAAAGTATTCATCCGCACAAAAATAAAGGTGTGGTACTGAATGTATTGGTGCGTACTGCTACCTCTCTCTCTCTCTCTCTCTCTCTCTCTCTCTCTCTGATCGCCCCCTAACCCTCACACCAGGCTGCTGCTGCTGCTGCTGATAATAATAATATTAATAATAATAATAATAATAATAATAATAATCCATTTAATTCCACAAACAAAGAACACTAATAGAAACAAAATAAATAAATAAATAAATAAAACGAAGTAAACAACAACAACAACAACAACAACAACAACAACAACAACACCCAATCCAATACTAATAAGGAAAAAATAACCGATGAACACCATTTCACGTCGGATTTTCGTGCCCTGGCTATGTAAATTATTTCCTGCAATTAGCCAAGCTGCCACCGTCGCTCCAAAGGGTGTACGTACGAGTTACCGTGCCTGAGTGATGATGATGATGAGCGCCGCCAGCTTCAACAGTCACGCCAAAAGTCTCCGCCAACACTAAAACAAATAGCCGGGAATTATTGGTAGACACCCTGAAGCTGATGGACGGACGGGAGAGAGAGAGAGAGGGAGAGGGAGAGGGAGAGGGAGAGGGAGGGAGAGGGAGAGGGAGGGAGGGAGGGAGAGAGGAGAGAGAAGGGAAAAAAGAACGAAAAAAAGAAAAAAAGAAAAAAAGGAAAATGGAAAGAGAGAGAGAGAGAGAGAGAGAGAGAGAGAGAGAGAGAGAGAGAGAGAGAGAGAGAGAGAGAGAGAGAGAGAGAGAGAGAGAGAGAGAGAGAGAGAGGGAGGTGATTGACTTGCTCATTGATTAGCCGAGTGGCTGAAAATTAACTTGTATTATTTTCCATTTCGTTGTTTTCAGCCTTCTATCTTTTTTTTCTTTAAATTTGTGTTTATTCAATTATTTGCCAGTCCTTTTACTGTTGCTTCCTTATTTAAATAATTCATCCATTCAAATGAATCTGTTTATCAATTTATGGATGAAAAAGTTTAACCTTTATATATCAGCTTGTTTGAGTTCTAAAGATCATAAGATACACAAAGATCGCTTATTTTTTATCGACACAGTTTAATTTATTTTTTTAATATTTTTTAAAATTCTTATTCAGTGGTATTTTCATTCCCTGAGGTTGGCATTAGTCCAGTGAGTAATCCTGTTGTGGTGGTGATGTGTCTCAGTCTCCACTGCGTCACCACCAGCCATGTTTTCACTCCAAGGTAAGGTGGCGTAAAATGTACCGAAAGTCAATGAACCGCAGAATTACCTCTCGGGTGTTTGATTCCACTTCATCCAGGGGGTAATCTTTGCTTTAATGTCTACATTAGTCTTCCTGTCCACTGACCTACGCCTGTCTCTACTTTCTCTTTCTGTGACTATCAGTCTTTATATTCTTTTATTTTGTGTCATGATAACTCGAAAAAATGAGTTATTACACCGAAAATGATCAGTGACCAGTATAATGCCAACACTATGTTTATTAGCAGAATGGAAAGAACTGTTGAGCCCTTTATCATTCTTGGACAAGGTGGTAAAGGAAGCATGATCATATGGAGGCACAAAAAGCTCTCATAACGCAATGTTTAAGATAGAATACCTAGCGGAAATAAATAAACATTTTCATATAGCAAGAAATATTCTGAGAAATCCATCCTTCACATAAAAGTGAGTGGAGCCAAGTACACTATCAAAGATACAGGCAGCAGCAACTCTCAACATTTTCTATCGGAACGGCCACAAATGTCACCAGGACACTTCGACTTTCATGAAACACAGCACCACACTGGAACGTGCCGGGAAGGGATACAATACAGAAACAGGAATTTCTGCAATATTGTGAAGTAAAGTCGCCATTTTTGGAAGAGTAAAAGAGACTTAACTGAAACGATACAAGTGAAAACTTTGGAACTAAAAAAGAAAACTCATAACTGCACAACGGCATTCAGTAAGTTTACTTTGTTTTACTTTGCCGCTATATTTACTTTTCACCTTCCATAATCAAGTTTTTTTTTCTAATTAGTTCAATGAAATCAGGCAAGAAATGCTTATCAGCGGACGTCGCCGTCATCTTCACGCTATGAATGTTGCTTCAGAATTGAAGTAGATGCTAAGACAATTCCAATGCGTCCAGACTTCCACCGCACCCAGTACTGACTGAGAAGGAAGCCAGGGACGGTGGTAGCATGTTCCTCTCCTGCTGCTGACTCATATAGCTTTAAAATTCAATAAGGATATGAGGATGAGATGTTGGCGGTAGAAGCCTCATTTATTCATGCATCTTATTTTGACTTAACTTTTATTACCTAAAAATTGCATGTAGTACACGCAGTTAAAGTTTTCTTAACAGCGAATTACGCTCTGGCATGACGATTATAAAGTCCAAAACCATATTTTTATATCAAAATGGAAGAACAAGAATTATTAAACTCGAGAATCCAAAATTTCTTGATATCCACGTTCGTTCAACATTAATCAACGTTTGAAAATTTTGACCATATGAATTTTTGCCGTCGTCCAAATATTCGGGAAAGTGGAAGTTGGAATTATCTAAGCATTGGCAATTTGTGCAGTGCTTGTACGTAATGAAATCCAGTACGTATAACACACACACACACACACACACACACACACACACAGTTACTCATTTCATACGTAAGAAAAATGTAAATGCGGACAAACTGAAAATAAAAACAAGAAAATAAAAGTAACATATTTTAAGAATTCTTTAATATGAAGTTTAAGCTGATACTAAAGGGAAAAAAAAGTATTACATTAAATAAATACTTAGTCTTTCACTGTTTCTACCCTTATCAGCTCTCTGTGCACCTACAAATACATAACTCCTTCACTGAGGACAGGCAAGGGTCATAATTAACTTGCACTGTATCTCAGCCTCTCTCTTTCTCCCTCCCTTCTTAATTCCCAGGATCTCAAAGAGCAGCAACCCTTCAAACCCTTCATTTGTCCGTATCAGATCACTGTCACTCCACTCTGAGTTCTCTATTCATCTGATTTTCTCTTCGTGGAGGTTAATGAAGATTGCTCAAGGGATTTAAGACTAGCCTGATTATGGGAGTGAATGGAAGTTAACTTCTTTTTTTTCCGGGAGCATTAGAAGTTTTAATACATACAATACTAGTCTGACAACTATCTTTACACACAGACACATACACACACACATACACACACACACACACACAGAAGATGGTTAAGTCCCCCCCAGGCAGCATGTTGATAGGATATTAGCTTGCATTTACCCAGCGTGTGGCATTGCACCAGGCAGGTCACGCAGCGCTCTGAGGGCCTCGCGGCTGTATGTGAGGCGCTGCCAGGATCCGCCACCACCAGCCTCAGCAGCAAGAATGGAGCCCCCACCACCACGCCCTACCTCTATCTTCTAAGCCGTAATCCGTGATTCCCATGCAAGTGAATATTCAAGTAATATAAAGTGAGATAAATGTACAATTTTCAACTCATCGCATACACCGGGCCACCGTGGTACAGTGGAACCATGCGTGCTTTGGGGTCAATGGGTCTTTAGATGGGTTCGAATTCTGGCCACGGTCGGAGGGTAGGTAGGGCTTCCACTGGGAGTAACACTTCTCAAATGGGTTGGCTTTCATA
>CM035191.1:13706506-13723164 GCA_020233015.1 Callinectes sapidus
AGAGAGAGAGAGAGAGAGAGAGAGAGAGAGAGAGAGAGAGAGAGAGAGAGAGAGAGAGAGAGAGAGAGAGAGAGAGAGAGGCGAACACAGTAAAATATCTACATAAACAGTCATACACGGAACAAATTAAAGACAGTTACATGTTACATTGATTGCGAAAAAAAAATAAAAAAATAAAAAAATAAAAGTAAATAAATAAAATAAAATAAAAGTAAAAGATAGAGAAATATACAGGTCGAGACACACACACAGACTGGTGAAGGACAGGCAGCGTGGCAGTGCGGACGTGTCTGGAGCATAACTGACGGGTTCCTGCTGGTGCGGGTTGAGGGTGATGCATCCAAACACGAAAAAAGAAAAAACGAACGAAAAAAAATGAAAAATGTAACCTATATACGTCAGAACGCAGCGCTACCGTCGAAACATTAAAAAAAAAAAAACACATACTCACACATAGGGAGCATTTTGTTTTAAGCCGTGGACAACTACATCATGGATTTCTCGGCTCGAAATGATATAATGTGTTTCCGAAGCAAAGAGAAAAGGCGAGGCAGACCGTCACACCAGAGAAAGGGAAAGAATACATGTCAGATGAATGTGTTGAATGTTTTACTATTATTATTGCGTTTGCGAACCATCAACGTGAGAAATGGTGATCAGGAAAACAAATTATTCCTTCTCCCGGCAAAATAAATGATGCACGAAGTAAAAATTGTTAATAGAAAATAAGTCCAGTGCATTAAAAAAATAAATCCTTGAACTAACAATGTTTGAGATGAATAAAAAAAAAAAAATACTGAAGCACATTTTGTATTTACGTGAAATACGAAAATAATGAGAGATTCACAGACAAAATCATTCTAACAATATGGAAAACTATGTCTATAAAAAGATGTATATAAAACCAGAAATTAATAAACGGTAATATGATTTATAATTATTTCCAAGTATTGTAGGAAACTATTTATGTTAGAAAAACAACATTTCTTAGTTAAAAAATGAAAAATGGTCACAGTAATTGAAAAGTTCTTAAGAGTACAGTGAATTTGGAAATGGAGTAAACAGGGAGATGAAAACTATAAAGACATCAAAAACAAGAAAATCCAAAAGACACTCACTAAAAATAGAGTAGAAAAGAATAAAAAATCGTTGAGGCAAAAATCGAGGAACATCCAAAACAAACAGAACTGGTGTATTACAATGAAACAAAACGTGAAAAGACCATATGCAAATGAACTACAAGAAAAATACTAAATAAAATGCCCTGTAAAGAAAAAAATATATAAGGTTATAAAAAAAGGACACGATAAAAAACACAAAATAGAAAACTGGCAAATTAAAAAATATATATATAAAAAAAATAAACGAAACAAACAAGCTAAAGGTCAGATACAAAATATTTCACTGAAAACGAAAAGGAAACGAAAATAAAAGCCAAAGAAAGAAAGGACTGTCCGCTGACAAATGAAAGTAATACACAAAACGAAAGAGGAAAAAAACATCTGTTCCCTCCACTGCCATCATTTCCATGGCGTGTGAAAGGGTTGGTCAGACGCTGCTACTTTATTCCGCACGGTAGCACAGCGAAGAAAAGCGACGGTTGGAAGGCAGAATACTTAATAAAATAAATACATAAATAAATAAATAAATAAATAACATCGTATCGAACAGAGAGGTGTGTTTCGGAGGACGGGTGGCGTAAGTGTACGACAAAGAAAGGTTACCTTAAAGATTTCATTACTCAAAGTGTGAAAAAGAATGATCAGAACGAGGAAAATGTGGAATTAGAAGAATAGTTATAATTCACATACAAAACGTATTAACGGGTCGTGAGTTCAGAAGTTGGCAAGATAACTTCCAGAAAGATCAACGTTTGGGGAAAATTTCCTTAAGTTGTCCTTAACTAAAACCCAACGCAACGACCACGCGACAGGGAAAAAAGTAGATCATTAAAAGAAAAACTAATCATCAGAGAAAAGCGAAAAGCCAAACAGTTTTGCTTCAAACCAATGTTGCTTTGGGAATTCAGTGCAACATGCAAAAGCTTTCCAAGTTTACTTATGTACACACCAAATGTACTTTCAGAAATAGGTAGAAGGATTTCTTCCCTGATGATCGCTAGGCAAGCAAGGAATACACAATTAATTCATAATTTATTCCCAAAGAGTTATGGAAAACCAGAGGAAAATATATTCTGCCGAGCGGATCTATTTCTGTCTTCTTTTTTTTCGCTCGTAACACTCACGATTTTCACCCCGTATAATTCCTGATGAAAATTAAGTAAGCGGCGTCAGGATCTGTCTGCGAGGCTTATTATTCTAACCTAAGTAATTATTTGCCAGACGCAGGCCTAATTAACTCATCCTAAAATGCTGCAAGCCAGGGTCAGGAAAGTAAAATGTGAGCCGCTGGGCTGCGCCGGGACTGCAACTCCCATGAAACTTGGCAGCGATAAAAGATACTGGTTTAGAGGGGCCGCTCCGGGACCTCCACACCCGACGACCCAACGATAGATTTTATTGCCTTTCTATCGTTACTCAATATCTGAACTTACCAAGCGCCGACGATACACTCCAAATCCCAATCTCATCCATTTGCATATCGTCATCCGTCTGTCGATAACATTTTTTTTTGTAACGTACTTTTTTCATCTTAAACATTAAAAAAAATCGATAGAAAGTTCATATTTTGACGATGTTGATGTTAATGATACAAAAAAAGAAGTTACGAAAATAATATATAATGACATATTTGTTACCCTTTGGTACAGTTTGTAATAACCAACGCAAACCATCTCTTCTATGACCATTTAACCTTCCGGCACAACACCCGCCGTAGCACAAAAGTCTAGTGAAGTGTGCCTTTCGCAACATACATATGCAACACGTTCCAAGGTCATTCTGGTAACACCCAGCTGCTCAGTCTTTTCAGCGCCAGTGAATGCCGGAAACCATATTACTTTTCTTTCCTTTTGTTTCTTCTTTAGCAATACTTTTTCGCACTCTGGTCTCTTGCTCACTCACATATTGATTAAAGTTTGTCTGGTCCACACTACCTCTCTTGTTCCTCACGTTACATGGGAAGTGTAATACCATGCCGAGAATAAGTCAGAATAATGCAGGAGTCAGGTTAGGAAAGACCGAGAATCGTGTTTTGCAAAGTTTTGGTGTCTTATCTCGTCTTCCTTTATCAGTTTATAGTGGAAAGTATTCGGAGCTCACTGGTGTTCCGTGGTGCTGATGCTAATAATCTGGCAAAGGTAATGCATCATCAGTTGGGTAAAACACCTATAACAACCTGACTAATCATCTCTATTGGCCTTTCAAATTAGTCGTTAATAGAGTGCGGTTTTTCAAAGTACAGGCCGCGGTTGCTTCTCTTCGCGCAATCGCCCTAATGATGAACTCAGCGTCGGAAGCACATTTTTCCTGGGTTCGCACGTTCAATAACTCGCCGTATCTGCTCGGGAGTTGAGTGTGGGCAGGCCCTCCACTATATCAGCTCGGGAAACGCAGGGAAACAGAATTATTCCTGAGGCCTAAATTACTGTAGAGTACAAAGAGCTATCGACCAGGTAATTTACACCCTCCACCCGCCCGCCCCCTGTTCTGGAGGGCCGTTTTTCTTTTGGCATGCTTCTTGAGTTATAGATCCCTAAATTTTGATGGCAAGAGGTGAAGTTTATCTTTCAAACCTAACCACACACTGAGGCTGATATACTTTTGTTTCTGCGCAGTACTTTTACAACGGCATCTCGAAGACATGATGGCTTGACAAATTCAGACGCTATGACTGTGTGGGCTGTTGATGTCACCACCGTACCACCTGACAAACATCGAGTTATTTAATTTTGAGAGGGGTCAAATTACTATCAGTTATTTAAAGCACAGTTCTTCACAAACACAGATAATTACCAAACTCGTATTCAGATTTGGGGGATACAAGTCTACCCTTTGAAATTTTCTTTTTCCTTTGTTTATATTTTTCCTCTCGAAAGTTTGTTTGAGCATAGTATTACACCAATAACACGCAACTCAGGTTCTAGACATTTTTATCTTGTATTCAGACTTTCTGAGTATCCAATTTCAATGAAAGTCTTCCAGGTAAAACTACTTCTTTTGGGAGGTTGCCGTGTTTTTAGTCCCGTCCATCTGCCCTTCCTGATTAGCAAAGTTAGTGCAGAGTTTAGTAGCACGGTTATCCCTGAACGGAGAGGAAACTTTAGGAGCTCAGTCTGGTAGGGAAGTGAAGAGGGTTATACGTGTACTCTCCTTCCTTCCTCATTTGGCATTAACTCTACCCAGCGTGAGATTTACAATAAATTCTACCGCGAAGCCTCCTATTAAGTCTTTGTCGGTTGATCGTAGGTTAGCCAAACAAGACACTACATTTTCAAGGAAGATGAACCTGAGAAACGATAACATTTTATAATTTGATAGTTTAACATTATGTAGAAGCGATTCCTCGACTTATTAGTGATCTGATAACACAACAAAACCTCCTCGTGGGATTTAATTTATTTACCCAAAGAAATCCAAAACACTTGTGATGATAGCGACCCTCAGGACAGAACACATTTCAATAGAGAAGGTGTTGTTACCCGATAGAAGAGTGTTCACCTCTCATTACCAACCTAATACCTGACGAGAAATAACCTCAGTCCGGAAACTCGCCAGATTGTAAATAAAGGGAATCACCACACAAATTCCTTATAATGCGGGGTTATTGGCCGCGTAGCATTTGCTTTTCCACCAGATCTTCATTATAACGAGGGGCTAATGGGGAGGCGAGGCACTCCGTCACGCTGCTAACGGGTGTCTGGTGAGTAGTAACGAGCAGCTAATGGCCTCAGAGCACCGTGTCAAGGTCAGGTTGCCGCTGAAGGGGCGAGGGAGCCGCTGTCAGCCCGGCAATACAGGAGGTGGATCATGAGGCGCTGGTGTGGCAGGTTAGGGTGGATAAGGGGAGCGTTACACTGTGAGAGTCTACCAAACGACCTTCAGGAACTGTTTGACTAGGGCAGCCCACCATTTACGGCTCCATACAGACTGCACTATAGGTGAATATTTCCTTCCACCTTCCCCCCCCGTGAGTTCCTGGGAGTGTATTGAGAGGATTAGCAAGACATCTTAACTCATTTGGTTTAGTCCATTGGTTGCCTTTACTTTTTGAGAGAGAGAGAGAGAGAGAGAGAGAGAGAGAGAGAGAGAGAGAGAGAGAGAGAGAGAGAGAGAGAGAGAGAGAGAGAGAGAGAGAATGAGAAAAACAGAGAGAGAGACTCCCAAAACTTAACTCCAAAATAAATATCGTCCCACATTTCTCTCTCTCTCTTCTCTCTCTCTCCCTCTTCTCTCTCTCGTCCTCTCTCTCTCTCTCTCTCTCTCTCTCTCTCTCTCTCTCTCTCTCTCTCTCTCTCTCTCTCTCTCTCTCTCTCTCTCTCTCTCTCTCTCTCCCCTGACTCCTTATTTTCAAGACACGAGTTCTCAAGGCAGGAAACAACACAGTAATACATCTGGACGGGGACAGCCACACATTCTGCATCCCCTCCCAAGTTCTGGGCTTACAAACCCTGACCAGAACCCAGAACTCTTGGCGGGGTGGGAAAGACAAACACCACCTTTATTCCTCCTCTAAATACACAGAGTTCTTTTCTTAATCCTTTCCCTCTCTTTCTCTACTAAAAGGATAGGAATGGAAGGAAGAAATTCAAAGTCCTTCAATCTAGTAGAGTTTCCCCCTTCACTCTTCCAAAGGTGTCATAAAAAAAACGATACGAGCGATTATGGAATAACGCGAACCACTCCCCGCCGCATTATCTTAAATTACACGTAGATTGCCCGATTATTTTATAGTTATTTGAAGGCCGCCGCCCAGGGAGTATAGCCAGACCACGTGCTATTGGGGGAGGATTGATGGTACGGTTCAGGAGGGTTAGGGAGAGAGAGAGAGAGAGAGAGAGAGAGAGAGAGAGAGAGAGAGAGAGAGAGAGAGAGAGAGAGAGAGAGAGAGAGAGAGAGAGAGAGAGAGAGAGAGAGAGAGAGAGAGAGAGAGAGACAGACAGACAGACAGACAGACAGACAGACAAGCAGGGACAGACAGACCAACAGATAGACAGAAGTAAACAAAGATAAACACAGACAGACAGACACAATAACGGTCTAAAAGAAATATATACAAAGTGAAAGACAGACAGGCTCAACCCCTTCACTCGACTCACAATCAGACTATTTCTTTCAACTATTTGTTCTCGTGCCGAAGTTTGAAAGTGTTTCCTTTACCCCTTGATATTCCAGCTATTGAGGTTCATGTTTGCAGACGAAACAAAATAAAATAAAATAAAATAAAAAGAGTTGTGTCGAAAAAATAGGATCTAAATATATACATAAAAAAAGATAAGCTGATTTATTTTATCTTATTTATTTATTTTTATTGATACAACTGTTACATCTTTCCAGGGCGTTTTTACAGGTTAAAGGTGTGGCATTGCTAGTACCACCTATCTTAAAACCAATTTGATTTGATAGGCTTTACCCGACAAAACTAACTCCATATCAGTGTCAGCCATGGCAAACTTAAAAACAGCGCTGGAGTAAGACAGGTGGAAAAAAAGAGGGGTAGATTTTATCCCTATCCCCCCTTCCCCTCCCCCCCCAACCAAGCACTCAAGTTTCCTGCTCCTTGCCCAAACACCTCCTTTTTTTTTTTTTTTTCGAAGGTTCCCTCCCTTGCCTGTCTAAACCCACTCTCTCTCTCTTAGACCTTCGCTAAAACACTCCCTTTCCATTCACTCTCACCGCAACGCTCTCCCTTCTAGCTCCCTTCTAGTACCTCTACACACACACTTCAGGATTGAGGCTTTTCTCTCTTTTTTCCACTGCAAAGCCCTTATTCTCAAATGGCTTATTCCTTCACCACCACCATTGCCAAAGATCACAGAGAAGGTTAGTTGAAATGTCGTAGTTTTTTTCTTTCTCTTTTTGGTTCCTCATACGGAATCCTTTGTCGAAATCTCGCTAGAATCCTATATAAATTTGTGAATAACATCAGTAAATTCAACAGTCTAATAAAAGTATGGTATTTTTTTTTATATAAGATGGGAAAGCTGGCTAAACAAAACATAGGACAATAAAGATGCCAACTAATTTGCCAGTTCCCTTATAGGCCCGAAAGAGTTAACCAAAAGACAGGGATAAATGTCTCAAAACCTTCCTCTTATAGTCATCACATAAAAGACAATAAAAAAAGCCCACTAACGTGCCAATCCCCTTACAGGTCTGGAAGAGTCAGCCAAAAGATAAGAGAAAAATGTCTTGAAACCTTCCTCTTAAATAAAGTCAAGTCTCAGAAAGTTGGAAATACAGAAGCAGATAGGGAGTTCCAAAGTTTACGAGTACTAGAGTGAGGGAGACTAAAATTTGCCACTCCAGTTATCTTTCTAGCCAGACAGTTTTTCGATGCACTCACGGACACCTGGTTTGAATGTTGCTTTATTTCAGCAGAGTGCAGCGCGAGAGGCACGAGGCATGAGGCTGTCACACTACGCAAAGGGAGAAATAGGAACGTGATACTTTCCACCCGTCCCCGAGAGTGGCTGTGAGGGGGGCGCCTTGATGGCTCGTCCTACTGCTGAAGTACGAGTATCTTTTTACCTATTAGAAAGGACTCTCTCTCTCTCTCTCTCTCTCTCTCTCTCTCTCTAAATGTAAACACAAACACATACACACACGAGTATATAATTATGTCTGAGAGAGAGAGAGAGAGAGAGAGAGAGAGAGAGAGAGAGAGAGAGAGAGAGAGAGAGAGAGAGAGAGAGAGAGAGAGAGAGAGAGAGAGAGCACTCCTTACGCTGTGAAGTGAAGACTACTTTTGTTTAATGTTACTGCACTCCTCTGTTGCTTCTCGTCTCGCCATGCTTCCTTTCCCGCCGTTCCTCTGGGGGAAGGCGTGGAAGGCGTGTACCCGTGCTAAGCTAAGGGTGAGGAGAAGTTTTCTTAACGCGGAAATTTAACTCTTGTAATTTTCGTTACTTTTTTTTCTTCATCCAACATCGTGTAAAGTCCAGACTCCTTTGAGGTGCCCATTATGGAACATGTTTCTTTCCTTTTTTCTCTCGCTTTTTTACTTATTTATTTTTTATATATTTTGCTAGAACTGTTGTAACTATCCTTATCATTATCACTGAGGCTGCTGGTGTTGTTGTTGCTGCTACTACATTATTATTGCTGTAGTAGTAGTAGTAGTAGTAGTAGTAGTAGTAGTAGTAGTAGTAGTAGTAGTAGTAGAAGTAACAGTATCGATTAAAACCATCTAACGCTCTCTGAAGAGTACCTTTTCATCTTACCTAAAACTTGTGATGGAAAAAATAATGAAGGGAAAGTTTTGACGATATGAAAAAGGAAATTATGCGTGGAGTCCGGCCAGAAAGTAGGGACGCTGCTCTGACAAGGAGAGTTTGGCAGTGCAGCTCAGACGCCACCAACCACCAACCACAGGTGACGCCAGGCAAAGGTAGCACAGGTGTCGTGTGGGGGATCTGATATATAGTCTTGTATCTATCCATCTATCTGTCTGTCCATATATATATATATATATATATATATATATATATATATATATATATATATATATATATATATATATATATATATATATATATATATATCGTTATAATCTTTAACGAAGCAAAATGTGTGGGAAAGAGAAAAAAGCAAAGCAATGATTAATATAATTTTGTGACAAAGAAAAATGTATTTTTGGACAAAGATTCAAAGCACAAAATTAATCAAATAATCCATCACGGACAGCAAAGCACAATAACAATGTCCAGCATTATTCATGGTTCTTTATGTGAGCATTTCACATAAAACAAACATTAAAATAATAGAAAGCGAAGTATAATTCGCTACCAGCATATTGTCTATTTTTCAACAAAATGTTGGTAGTCCATTCGTTACTTTCAAATCGACTATCATCGCATACAAAGAAATAATAAAGCTTTATTTATGCAAACAGTAAATCTGCACTTTCTGCTTGCCACATCACTGAGGAGCCTGTCCAGCACACCAGGACACTTGTTCCGTCCTGAGTTACGCCTTGGCTGGCGGTGGTGTGGGTGGAAAGGTGTGTGACTGTCGCTGGTGACGTACATTCGTTATTTTGACAACTCAACAAAATGTCTCATTCACATTTTTGCTTCATTATCATAAGTTTTTTCTTTACAACTGTAACTTATAATGAACAAACTCTCATGAGTGAAAGAAAAAAATCCAGCTTCTCCTTTCCTGTTCCTTCGTTTTGTAAATACAGAAAAGTCTTTAAGCCTTACCATGTTAAGTGCACTTAATGATGTAAAGAGTGATGTTCTACACAGGGGAGGTACGCCAGGCCCGGCGGTCAGCCTGGTGGATACAGTTTGAAACAAGAACCAACACCATCATTACACACGTCCACAATAATACTGCCGCTCACGAGTTCAGCCTCATCAGTCTGCAGTCTGTTCCACTAACAATCAGTCATAACTCCACCATACAATTCCCTGTATCCTTTTGACAGTCACGCAGCGCAGCCACAACTCCACTCGTTATGTGAAACAACAACATCACTCTTAATTTCCGACTCCACTTGTGTTGTCAGTTACTGAGGCAAAAAGATATAATGATTTTCAGCGCCATTGATGCTAAATTACTTCAACCAATCACTCTACATTAAATTTCAACGCTGCTATCTAGACTCCATGTCTGATTATTATTTATCATCATTTTTCTTTTATTTCAATGAATATATCAGTAACCATTGACATTCAGCACCACTCAGCCCCACAAGTCCGTCGTTTATTTCACATCACGTCAAGGTATCTAAATGTCAAATACTCTGCAGGCCGGTGATGCTGAAACTGTATTGAGCAAGGCCTCTCTCTACCCACTTTTCGCATTATGCACTCTGGAACGTGGGAGGAGAGCCAGGACCTGCATTAACACTGATTCTTATGTATGTAGCCTTTCCTTAGACGAATTTCTAGTTTTAAAAAATCCATCTTAATCAACTGAAATTGGTGTTGTACTTTACCCATTATTTCCTCAGCAGTAAATTTGAAGCTGCTGAAGAGATAATGGTTTAGGTACAACACCAATCTCTGGAGGTTAAGATGGATTTTAAGACAAGAAATTAGTCTAAGAATAGGCTAAATACTTAATAATCTCTGTTAATACGGGCTCAGATTACAAGATGCAGCATGTACAGATAAACTGATAGCATTTTCAGACACCAATGCGCACTCAGACACACAGATATGTACGTAAATAACTCTTAAAAGCACTACCCCAATAAAAAAGCAGGTGAATCCTTATATATTAATTGCTATTGTTGTTACATGTCTAATTCTTGGTTGCCGTTACTAATGATTTGGTTTTATTTTATGAAGAGTCAAGAAATACACACATATCTATTCCCCCGACAAGTCTCAGTGGCTGCATTGTTGCCATTCCGTTACAAGATATCTCCATGAAAATGTCTTTGTAGCCACACTTTCCTATTCCCCTCCCAACTCTCTCTCTCTCTCTCTCTCTCTCTCTCTCTCTCTCTGTAAAATATATGTATACTGAAAAAAAGTAAAGGATATCTTCTAATGCCTCTTTTCAACAATGATGCCTTCACAATAACAAACCCATCACAATAGCCACCGGTCTAACCACATAAAGGAAGGAGGTTCATTCACTATAACATTTAGACCCACTGAACTGCCCTGTCTTTTCCATCAACTTGAATACGAAGCGCTGTCGTACACAAATATAATTATCTTTTTAACTGCAGCTGAGAACAAGCAGAATGGAAGAAGACTCAGATCATATTCTGTGTGTGCAAGCTGCTTAGACTTACGGGACGCCACTAGATAAAAATATACATGTACATTTACAGGAGAGAAAAATACATAAAATTCCACAATATATCTATTCACCGTGTTGTTATTTATGCTTTAAACATGGCTAGTAAATAAAACATAATTGCTGATCGCTGAGTCTCGCGTGAGTAACATTATTTAGCCCCATTCAGTAACAGGATACATTGTTAGGTACACTGGTTAGGTAGATATATTTGTATATCCTAATTTATTCTGTATATTGTATGCATCGTCTGTACGTATCGTCGCCTCTCATACAGGCCTGATACCCGTCCTGTTGGACCAGAGACGCGTCGGATTAAGTTGCCATACAGTAAATCATAGAATGTACTCTTTACCTTAGACAAGTACTAAAACTACTAACAATAACCTTAAGTCACTTTAATAAAAGACGCCTGAGTAGCTAACACACCTTACTTACCACAATATTTAAATGTGTAAGTAATTTCTGTGTCACTACATGCAACACCACCACCACACCACGCCTTACGGCTTACGCGTCGCTGGGGTGCGGACAGCAGATCAAAGTTGGGTGGCGTGACGTGGACAAGTGCGTGCCGTGACTCTACGTGTGTGACTCTTTCCGGTGATCTTGTGGTGACTAAACTAGTGAAAGACTCCCAGGCCGTGTCAGAACATTTAGTAACCCGCCTATCTTCACTAATGATCTAATACACTTAAGCCACAACACCTGGAGTGTCTTCACCCTGTCAGTGAGTCACCGACCCTGCCTTCACCTGGTGACCCAACAGGTATATGCTATCAGCGTCAGTTAAAACTACAGCCAATGAAGGTAACAACATTTCTACGAGTTTTGAGTGTGACGAGACTATTTTATTGACATCAGGAAGGATCTATGAGGGTCTGAAGATTAATGGCTAGAGTTTGTACCATCTTAATCCTCACATGAGTTTCTGAAGCTGTATAAAATCGCCAATAATAAAGAAAATGAATATTAAAATGTGTCGCAATATTGAAGGAGTAAAGTTTGGCATAATTATCAGGTATTACAAAACATAAATTGCTAATGATATAATGTACACTCAAACAAGACTGATGATGATACGTTGGTGTTCGTTCTCATCAAAATTCTACCCAGCTTCCCTCGTTAAGATACCTTTAATTAAATATTCTGGTCTGGATGGTCCGTGCTGGCCGTGATGCTTTCCCCATTTTGAATTAAGACTCACTGGAGGGTTTTCATTAGATGTGTAAGAACCAGCTCCTCCCACAGCTTCCCCTGCCAGACACATGTTGAGAGCATACTTATACGTGAATTATTTTAGATGAATAAAATAGACGAGTAAATAAATGAATAACAAATAAAGTAAATAAGTAAATAAATATTAAACAAACAAACACGAGATGAAAAAAATAAGTGAAGTGAGGAAACAATTTTATATCATAAGGGATAAAGAAATATGTATACAAAGTGAAGCTCAGATACTAATATGAGGTAAAAAGAAAAATGATCAAAATGAGAAATACTAGAAACATGATATAACTGTTATAACATAATGTGTGTGTGTGTGTGTGTGTGTGTGAACCAGTTATCACAAAGCTTCCTTACATAATCCTCTCTCTCTCTCTCTCTCTCTCTCTCTCTCTCTCTCTCTCTCTCTCTCAGAATAACCAATTCTTTCACATTTACCTAGAAAAAACAACATACATATTCCATTAACTGGCCACTTTCTGGAGATTCTCAATAAAATATCTTTCCCAGAAGATAATATAAGACTAATAATGAAGGTGGCCTCTTTGTTTGCCTCTCTCAGCTCTCTATAATCCAGAACATATTCTAATTGTTACTCACAACAGATAGACAAAAATAAGAACCAGTTAAACACGAAGGATTATCCTGAGGAAAATGACTGAAATATGCTGCAAAAATATAAATATGTTTCCATTTCAACGTCCTTCTCTTACTGGTCTTTTGTTCTAGGCATTTTTTTCTTGTTTCTTCGTCTCTATTCGTATTTTTGTTTCTTTATTTGCTTCCCCGATTACTTATTTTTGCTTCAATGCATCTTTTATCCACCTAATGTTATTTCTTTTCAATTTCTCTTTCCTTTCTGTTTCCTTCTAAAAACTTTTAAAAACAAAGGACTCTGGACACACACACACACACAGAAGACGCACACATTCCAATAGCAACTAAAGCACACAATGGCAGGCTCAGTGAAGCTCCAACACGGCCAGCCAGCCAACCACGTCCCACAGTGGACAGCGCGAACACATGTTGTGAATACTCAGTGGTATTTTACGTACACTCGTATTAAAAAGACCAAATCACGAATCGTTATTGGTTTTCCGGGCGGAGAAAATATTTTGAACTCGAGAGAGAGAGAGAGAGAGAGAGAGAGAGAGAGAGAGAGAGAGAGAGAGAGAGAGAGAGAGAGAGAGAGAGAGAGAGAGGAATAATAATAATAATAATAATAATAATAATAATAATAATAATAATAAAATATCAATAACAATGATAATAAAAAAAAATGAATTTCTCATGACTAAAGTTAATCGTTAATAAACCAATAAATAAAGAAAATAAATAAATAAATATAAAGATACCTAAGAGTAATAAAAAAAACTCGAAAAAAAATATCCATAATTTATTCAACACTAAACTGCCTCTCTCTCTCTCTCTCTCTCTCTCTCTCTCTCTCTCTCTCTCTCTCTCTCTCTCTCTCTCTCTCTCTCTAATGTAGGTAAGCCATTCTTCTAGCTCGCAGTCGGAAAGAAAGAGGGAGATTATACAAGCAAGGGAAGAGTTGCATCTGGAGTGTGGGCAAGCAGTGTTTGTCCGGATATACGTCACTGCAAGGGAAAAGAAACTCAGTAACCTTGTTTGTTGGTGCAGCAGGACACTTTAGGAACACGTAATGATAATGGGAGGGAAAGAAGGAAGGAAGGAAGGAATGGGGAAGATGGAGGACGGGAGGGCGGGAGGGGGGAAGAGGGAGGCAGGGAGGGAGGCAGGAAGGAAGGAAGGAAGGAAGAGGGGGAAGAAGGGGGAAGGGAAGGGAAGAGGGAAGAAGGGAAGGGAAGGGAAGGGAAGTTTTCTATATATTCTTAGTTTTTATTCGTTCTTTCCCAGAAGTGTACGATAATTTCTGATCTGAGGAGACATGATGATGAGTCACATAAGCACGTGGCGCCTATCGGGATGGAGACAGGCTACGGTTCACTGTGGCGCTACCTCTGCCCGCCTTAACATCGCTATCCGGTCAAAGCCAACGCTCAAATGGTATGTATCGGAAATATACAAGGAAAAAGTGATAAAACAAAGGATTTATACAAAGAAAAAAAGCAAGGATATGAATGTAAATGTAGAATTATCCTTACTTATTAAAAGAAGAGAAAAAAAATAATAATAATGATTGATGTTGACTTGATGTTCTCTTTTTTTCAGTTGCAGGTCAAGCTTGCTACCAACAGAACGGAGCATTTCCCTGGACACACTAAAACATCCTTCACATTTCTGGTAAGCAAAGAATGAAACGTCTCTCTCTCTCTCTCTCTCTCTCTCTCTCTCTCTCTCTCTCTCTCTCTCTCTCTCTCTCTCTCTCTCTCTCTCTCTCTCTCTCTCTCTCCTTCCTACATGTATAGCCTAATGTTTTTCACATTTTTCTAATATAAATGACAATGTGCCCTTTTTTTTTATTATTATGCTTTTATCTTATTGTTCTTGTATTTGATTCTAAGGTTAGTGATTAGCCAGCATTTGTCGTCTAATTCCTAAGAACTGAAGTTTTCTTGTACAGTTCTATGCTAAAACTATGAAAAAGGTTACAGTAACTTTTTGCAGTGATATTTTACTATTGGGGAAGGAAAAGCCTGGTATTTTTTTTCTCTCTCTCAATCCTAGGCTACTTCAGTTATTGTTTCCCGGTGTGTCGCGAAATGGTGTAGCCTAGCAAGGAGGGAAAAGTTTCGGTTAGCAGCATTCCCTCCATTTCCAACACTAAACTCTCTATATACATTTGGTATTGCTTCTCGTATTAATCTGTGGTTAATAACGGGTCACTGCGTATCTAATTACTTTCTCGATCTCTATTTGTGCTATGTTATCATCACGTAACAGCTGACATGATGGATTAACCATTAACCCTTTCAGTACAGGGGCGTAATTTCATATTTATTCAGTTTATTATTCGTCGAATTTGTACAGCTTCAGAAAGTCGTATGGGGAGTGAAATAGTACAGACTCTGGGCATCCATTAATCTCCTGACTTCCATAGACCCTTCGTAATGCCCAAGAGAGAGAGAGAGAGAGAGAGAGGGGATTAAATATAAAATTCTTCTCAATAATGCACAAAATGTCTTATGAAGAACGCTACCGTAGTTAATGAAAATTACTGGAAATAAAAACAAGATGGTAAATCGTGTGTGTGTGTGTGTGTGTGTGTGTGTGTGTGTTTGTGTGTGTGTGTCTGTGGGCGCCATTTTTGTATTTCTTCGTACCTTTACTTGTTGGGAGGGGAGGGAGAGCGTGTTGTGATGACTCACTCCTCTGCCTGCGCTCTGTGATGTCGGCGGTGGGTGACCTTGACGTTGTGATGGAAAAATCCTGTCTTATTTACAGTCGTGTATGAACTGGGGTCCCCTCATAATTTTGTCAAGTTTATAACACCTCCACACACACTGACATCACCAAATTCGAGATATTTCTACGCAGTCAGGGGGGCAAATACAAATATTCGCCTTGCTTACCGCCATGTGCGTGGGTTTATATCACATTCCTGCCACGCATACGACTACGGCACCCACACACCACCACACTTCCCTTGCTCTGTCACGGCTAAGTCAGGACGCGATCACAAACACACTGTAAGACTATATGGCACTGTTATGAACTCAAAGGTAAAATAGAGAGTTTCGCATCCGCCCGCAGGTGTAATCTTAACGTGGGTCCAGGGCAGAGGGCAGCACCTTTGCCTTTCCCGCCCAAATATTTTAAACGCAGCCATTTCCCGGTTCAGAGCCTAATATATACGTAAAATATTATAATTGTTGCCACCCACGTCCACTGAGCACATTATCGCATAGTGTTGCTGCCGCTAATGATGGTGACAATGACGATGATGGTGATAGTCTAGTAGTGGAATTAATGTTTCAGCAAGACGAAATGTCAAATCAGAAAGTCTTGCAGAGAAATGAGTGGAGATTTTCTTATCTGATATGATTGACAGACTAAGTGTATGAGTGTGGGTGTTGTGTTTCTCCCAAGTGATTAATACTTCTCAATAAAATCACGCCCTTATCGCTTCTTTATTTCCAAGTATTAATTTTAATCCCAAGAGCTGTAAAGTGATAGGCTAGTCTGTCATATTGTGCTTTTCTTATGGTAGGAAGTAAATACTAAGCTTTCCTCTGTACTGTACAACTTTATATACGTATATATACCATAGGAAGCCTACCTCCCCCACACCCACCCTTTCCCTGCATCCCTTTATCAACCCCATTCTGAACATCCTCCGTACACACGCGCTCCCTTGCCCTGCGGAGACATTACTCAGTTCACCCTCAAAGCAATGCGCGATTCTTTAATTTCCCTGCGGCGTGCACTGCAAAATAATAATACAAGCAATATACAAAAAGGGAAAACAAATAAATGTAAATAATACCATGAGGTGCTTACGGTTCACACGGTGAAAGAGAAAAATATTCAACGGTGCATGACACACACACACACACACACACACACACACACACACACACACACACACACACACACAGAGAGAGAGAGAGAGAGAGAGAGAGA
>CM035191.1:13723184-13738304 GCA_020233015.1 Callinectes sapidus
CGCATCCTCTCTCTCTCTCTCTCTCTCTCTCTCTCTCTCTCTCTCTCTCTCTCTCTCTCTCTCTCTCTCTCTCTCTCTCTCTACTCTATCTCTCTCTCTCTCTCTCTCTCTCTCTCTCTCTCTCTCTCTCTCTCTCTCTCTCTCTCTCTCTCTCTCTCTCTCTCTCTCTCTCTCTCTCTTAATCAATTTTTACTCCCACAAGTATGCATAAAGCACTTCAGTATCTGACTGTCAGCTTGAAAGGGGAGAACAGCCACAGGGACTAGGTGGGGTTGGTGATCTGTGAGTGCAGGAAGGAAATCAATGGAAATAACGGTTGCTGGAGGTGACATAAACTGTGGACGGGATTTAGCTGCCATACTGTGATTCTTTCCTCCCATATAGACCGCCATCAGACACTTTATCACAAACCATTCAAATCCATTATTCAGGGGAAAATACTTGTAGATCGTAAGTGGCTGTCACTCAAGCTTTCAAATTGTGATTATTTCCTTCTCTGTACACTGCTTTCCAACACTATTGTAAAGCATCCAGCTCTCTAATTCATGATTGCGACCCGTTCAAATAGGATCCGATTAACGCTTTTCACTGTAAAACTAACCAACTATGCACTCGAAACAAATATAAAGACAATTGTAAGCTTTGATACCGAGAAAATGATGTGATGAGTGAAAATATCATGCTCATAACAATAACTATATGCTGATTATCACCACCCACCTGTCTGACTCACAGTTCATGCACCATAAACTTATATGATATACATTGTTCAATCTGGCAATATTAGTCGTGAATAGAAAGTTCATAGAATTCTGTATTTGATCATTTAGCACCACCTTTGTCACAAAGAGAGAGAGAGAGAGAGAGAGAGAGAGAGAGAGAGAGAGAGAGAGAGAGAGAGAGAGAGAGAGAGAGAGAGACCCATATTTATGTTACACTGCAGTACACAGATCTTTTGGGTAGTCAGTCCACACTAGTATCGTAATTCTTGCTTCCCTTCGTGTTGTCGCCTAATTATCAGACGAAACTCATCTTCTTTGACGTGCGGACTTAATAAGAGGTGTAAGAAATTTGTGATTATCGAAGGTGTGCTCGTATTTCACCGCGTGCGCTTCGATTACGTACCCCAGACCTGTAATTTAGAATGCAATTTATGTAATTTAATTCACCGTTACAAATTAAACCACAAAGCACGAGTGGAGTTGACTGTTGTTGTTTTTTTGATAATTCCAATACATTTGATAGTGTTGAGTTATGAGCCTGGAATAATTTGACTAATAATACCATCCACTGATTTAATGATTAGTGCAGTAGTGGGTAGATGATCACGTACAAGTAGTGTATTGGTTTCTGAAGATACCTTCGATTGTAAAAACACAAATAACGTACATAGAAATCATTACAAGGAAGGAAGAAGGTAAAGGAAATTAGAGCCGCGTTGTGGGGGTGAGAGATCTTGAAGCGCAACGGTTCGAATCCTGCCCACGGTCCGAGGGGAGACTGGGCACTACTCTGGGTAACGGCTCCCTAATGGATGGGCTTTCAGATAGGAGGTCTTCATTTGAGGGTCTCCTTTAGTCCATAAATTCCCGTATAAAGTGCATATTGAAAAAAAAAAGGTTAATCGCATCGGTCTACATCAATACACACACACACACAGATACACACACACACACACACACACACACACACACACACACGCACACACGCACACAAAGTTAAAATGACGTAGGTTCCTTAATATGTCATAAGAGCTGCCACAATGTTTGAAAGACGAAAAGTGCTCGCTGGTCTGTCGCTGGGAAGGTAACTTGGGTGGAGCTACAAATCATCGCCTCCTCCTTCCCTCCCTCTCCTTCCTCCTTCACTTACGCGGATTGCCTTCCATTCTTTATCAAGCTTTCTCCTTCAGAGTGTTTCCCGCCGTAATCGCCTCCGCTTCGCTGTTTCCCAAGAACTAACACTTTGAGTCGAAAAAGTAATGGCATTTTTTTTTCTCTCTCTTGTTTGTTTCATGGTACAAGTTTGCGGTCTCTCTCTCCCTCCGTGTCTCTCTCTCTCTCTCTCTCTCTCTCTCTCTCTCTCTCTCTCTCTCTCTCTCTCTCTCTCTCTCTCTCTCTCTCTCTCGTTCATCTTTTCGCTGTATTTATTTTTCCCGTCCATTTCTAGCCGTCCCCTTTACCCAAGGCCTCACCTCATTTCTCCTACATGCAATTTTTCTTCTCACCTGCTCCTTTCTTTCACCTTGTCTTTCCCACGCTTCCGTCCTCCTCGTCCTTTACATGCTGTCTTCTCTCTCTCTCTCTCTCTCTCTCTCTCTCTCTCTCTCTCTCTCTCTCTCTCTCTCTCTCTCTCTCTCTCTCTCTCTCTCTCTTATTTCTGCACTTTTGCTTTCCACATTCTTCTGTTTCCTTTTCTCCTCCTCCTCCTCTTCCTCCTCCTCCTCCTCTTTCTCTTCCTCCTCTCCACCTCCTCCCTGCCTCCACCCCGCTCTTCTTTTACCTCCACTTCTCGTAGAATATGAAATCCAGGGACCATATTTCCCCCCTGCCGAAGTTATAGTTCTCCTAAGAGAGCTCTCGGCGACGGTACATCTTCCCCGGTAGCGTCCCCGAGAAGTATGAATTCCGTATTCTAAGATTTATGAAGAGTTACGACAAGAGTAAACTTTTCTTCCTTTTACCCTGTAGGCCTCACCAGCGTAGGGAAGTTATAATGACGAGGTGAGGAAGCCGTGGAAAGTTTCTAATAATTTGGTAGTTTTAATATTTCGTCTCTTTCTTGCGAACTGTAAGATTCATTAAATATAGGAAACTGCTTCTTTGTTTTGCCTCTAGACGTCAATATTATACTGTGGGATTAAGCTGTAGGATTTCATGGATGTTTCTTACCACTCGGAATCCTAACTCTGAAGTTCGTATACCAAGGGAAAGAAATGATGCTTCCATTAATAAAGCTGCAAGAAATTGTAGTGTTGCATGTATTCTCTTGATTCACTTTTGGAGGGAATTTGTTGCCAGTATAACCCTTTCTCTTTTACACTACAATGGTATACTGGGGATATTATAATGACGAAAGAATGTTGTGCAAATTATACATTTCATACATTACTTACAGCTTTAGATCCCAGAGACCAGGTTGTTACTACGTACCTGAAAGAAGAAAAAAAATACAAGTTAACTCTAAATGCACTACAGTATTTCATAGATATTCCTATTAATTCTATATGTAATCATTTCAACCATTGGCCTTTGTAGTTACATGTTTGTTTTCCACAGAGGTGTAAATTACTCCAACATTTGAACCGCAGTGCAAATTTGGCTTCACTCATCCGCATATTGTTGGAGTTATCAGGATGGGAAATGGTGCTAGTTCGTTGTGTGGTGGGCAAATGGCCTTTAATACAATCAACGGGACTGATTTGTATTCCATTAGCTCACGTGATTTATTGACTCGTGCCTCGCATTATAACGGGAAAAAATTACGTCACTTTCAAACAAAGAAACAATGGAAAAGAAAAAGAAGAGACTTATACGCATAATTAATGATACACGCAGCCATGATGAGGATGCCTGAAGAAAAGATGTCCTAATATACGATTGTTCATGCATAATTAGAGGATTTATGTATATATTTGCGTATATATGTATAAAATTATTAACCATCTTTGTAATAGTGCCCCAAGTAGCTTTTTTGTGTCGCTGAATGGTGAAGCTAATCAGATTATATTGTTTCCTAATAATACTGACTGTATGAGGAAGGAAAGTCTTGCCATAGGTCCAATTGTGTTTCCTGCATTGGCTCTTTCAATCTTAGGGGGTCATCATTGCCTGCATAGCAACGAAAAAAGAGGTAGCAAATGAGGGGCTGCTTAATGAGGAAAGCGGCCCACCTCACCCCAGCTGGGATCAAGGCCGTAAACGCTGAGACAAAATACACACGACTCACGCTTGATGGAATTTATTTATACATACATATATATACAAAATTATGTGCTCATACCCTTACAAAATGTACGATAAATAATAATTTCTGGTATTTCTTTAAAAAAGGCAAAGGAACGACACTATCAAATCGAAAATGAGAAATAAGAACGTTTCATACCGCGACCAAATATTTCCTCTCGGCAAATCTAGACCAAGACGAGACTCAGATTTAAGACTTATTAAGAGATCAGACAAATTTCATTACAAATCTAAGAAAGTTTGTTAATACGGCCCCAGGTGATGGAGAGCAAGTTGGGTGGAGGGTGAATATAACTTCAGTATCGGATGAACTTTGAAGATCACTAACTTAATATATCTAATCGAGGTGGAATTCAATTTGAAATATTGCTCAGCTGATTGTCACTAGCAGAACAGTACAGGGTGAAGGGGGGAAGCAAGATAGGAGAATAGTATTGGTTTCTGTTAGTGTGGACTGCTTCATAGTGTTGGAGGGGCTAGGGAAGTGTGTGTATGAGGTAGGAAGGAAGAAAGGCATTGGGGTGGTGGAGAGGAGGGAAGCAGGAATGATTAGCGAGCTACTTGCAAGAGGGTGAGGGAAACTTAGGAAGGGGAATGATATTGGGTTTTCGCAGCGGGGAACCTTACACACACACACACACACACACACACACACACACACACACTGGGTTCGACAAACTGATTTGCTAGAATGTACACACGAACACACGCGTGGAAAGCAAATTAATGAATAAATAAATATGTCCAATTTGCGTGCAATGTAAACAAATTTCATTGAATAACTACGGTTTAAGGTTATAGTAATAATGTGTGTGTGTGTGTGTGTGTGTGTGTGTGTGTGTGTGTGTGTGTGTGTGTGTGTGTGTGTGTGTGTGCGTATGTGTGTGTGTGTGTGCACGCGGGCGCGCTCTTATGTGGCGGACTTCTTCCGTTGTCCGTCTGATATTAGATGTGTCGGAATGGATTTCCCTGAAGCGCAGCTTAAGGAGGATGAGGAGAAGGAAGAGGAGAAGCAGAGAGAATACGAGAAGGAGCAGACAGTGGGGGAGAGGAGATAGATGAGTAGGAGGAGAAGGAGGAGGAGGAGGAAGAGAAGGGAAGATAAGGAGAACATGTAAAAGAGAGCGAAGCAAAACTACCAGAGTGACGTAAAGAGCAGGAGAGAGCGGGAGTGGATAACGGATGAAAGAGGACACAAGAGAAGGAAGGAGGAAGGAGGAAAGCGGTGGACGAGGACCGGGGAATACAGAACACACAATATAAACCTGCCATCCGTCGCTTCCTCGTAGTCGGTTGCGCGCGCTTTCCCTGGTAAACGCTGGACGGCATAGAGGCGGGCCGGGAGGAGGGAAGGAGAGATGCTTAGCGGAAAGGATCAGTCGGTGAAGAAAGTATGAGAAATGGAAGAAAGGAGGATAGGAATTAGCAGTGCGAATGACAGATGGGAGACGGAAAGGTAGAATAGTTGATACTGATGGTAGGAATATAATATATGAACTATGGAGAATACAGGACTCTTGTCACACACTACGTATTTGCCGAGTGTCGAGTGTTACATACAGCTTACGTTTCCAAGCCGATCTATTTTTAGCCATCCGATCTTCCTTTTTGTGGGACGAGAGAGAGAGAGAGAGAGAGAGAGAGAGAGAGAGGGGGGGGGAGGGGAGAAAAAATCGACAAGTTGGAGGGACTCACTAGGAAGGAAGAAGTGAAGGAACCGCATTAGAAGCTGCAGGAAACGTGATTGAAAAAGTTTGCACGAGGGATGCTGACGGCAAGAGACTCACCTCGATGCTGAATGATAACACGAGAAAAGGGCAGTAAGCGATAATAGCGTCGGATTGTCTCTCCACGTGAAACTCGAGACTGAGGATCCGTAAGTTTTCGATTCTCTTAAAGGGATGCGTAATGAGCTCAGAAGGAGGTTGGAAATTGGAATACCATTTTTTCTTCCCCCCTTTTTTTTATTTCAGTAATTTTTTTTTCTGCCTCAAGGACTGGTCTTCCAAGAAAGGCGTTCCATCCACTGCTGGCATTATCACCCCAAGCACGCACGCACGTACTCCTTCCACACATACAAACACAAATACATGCGCACAACACAAAATTATAGACGCGCCAAGACCTTATTCAAGAAAGGGGAGGAGACAGAAGGGAAAATGAAACATACATGATCACGTGCACGGCCGCAACTTCCCACAAAGAGGAGAAAAATAAGTGAGAAGTCCGGCAAAAGTTATAATGAACTAGGGCAAAATTCTGATTGTCTGAATGTAATTTTTGCTGACACGGGCTAATTAAAGTTTTTCCATTGCGTGAGTGGCGGGTGTTCCGACGCTTTGCTCCCTTGCCTGTCACGCACTGTGGGGAGGAAGGAGAGAGAAGGAGAGACGGACAGGAACTTGAGAACTCAGTGAAGGACATCGTGGCGACAAAAGGTGTACCAGTGTGTTTAAGAACGTTCCGGAGATGCAAGGTTTAAAATTATAAAATGGAAAGCTAGAAATGTGGGGAAGTTAAGATATGTAAGTAATCACCATCACACTTTAAGAAAATCAGCAGTCGTATTCCTTTAGATTAAAGATCGTGTCCAACTGAAGCCAGAAAGACCTCATGCAATGGTGAAGTATGTGTTTCCAATAGTTATAGCGGACTTGGACTAGGTCACTTTGAAAATTCAGTTTTTGGAAGAGCTATGGTCTTGGCAGCTGTTGACTTTGATTTATGTATATTCATATTTTCCGAAAACATATCTCATGAAAGCTTATACGTAATAAAGAATGTGGAAACTAATAACATTCAGTGGCAGATGGCAGGGCAAGCCAGGCACCAATCACAGGCGCACTACAGCTCCTACGCACCGGTGCCACAACACTATCTCAATAAAGAGAGGTGTAGGTGTCGAAGTTATTAGATAAGCTCGGTATCTGGATATTGGATATGTTGGGTCTGGGGAAAGTTAAAGAAGATGAAGGCAAATAAAGTCTTTATTGCCCTTCAACAAGTGACTCGACAGCCAGTGGCTCAGCTCATGGTGGACCGTAATAGCTCAGTGGGTGTATATTTTATTTGTTTGTTTATCATTTTATAATATGTAGTCCTTCCATGTCCTTCATACTTCTATCTCCCTCTATTCTTCCCACTTTTCTTGGCATGGTGTTCTCAGCATGTATATATATTTTTTTCAAACAGTTTCAGGCTCACTGTGAGCGTCGGGAGACACAATACTAGTAAAGAAACAGAAGATAGACAACAGCTCAGTCCTCACGTGGTGATATTCTCATCCTTTCAGAAAGTGATGGCTTTCAATATGGTTTCAGTGTGTGTGTGTGTGTGTGTGTGTGTGTGTGTGTGTGTGTGTGTGTGTGTGTATGTGTGTGTGTGTGTGTGTGTGTGTGTGTGTGTGTGTGCGGGGGCGCGCTTCAATAGGCCGAATGACAAATAAATAAGTAATGAATATGTGCACCACCGTTGTTTGCAGCATGTCCCAGTGTGGAAAAAATAAATATTACACTCATCGTTCACTCACTGGCGCACAGTTGGGATGCCATACGTACGTACATCCTCAGCGATGGATGTATACATATAAACACAACGTATGCATTTCTCTCGTATGGGTGTCCACGTATGAGAACATAACTCGTGTAACCTTTCAGTAAAACAGCGGACAGTAAATCAACCAGGACCTGATGACGAGACAGCCACTCACTCCACTAATGGGGTTCACGTGGAGAGTCTCAAAGGCACAGCAAGTTTACGATAATCCAGTGTGGAATGGACGAAGAGGGAGGAAGGGTGTTACTGTGTCCATCGCAATAGTTTGCGGTACTTTATGGCTATTACAAGGCATTTTCACTCTGGAAATGGATGTGTTTACTGTGAAATAGCTGGCAAACTGTTTACTTACTGAGGCACAAGGCAAAGCTTATCCAACGCATAGTGGTATCAATAACTAGACACATTCCTGGAGGCCGGCATGAATATCAACACTCACGGGTGATAGTTATAGCTTGTTTGCCTTAAAAAGCCTTTCGAAACTGTATCATAAAACAAGGAATAAATGCAAAAGTGTAGGACATGAGGTATTACAAAAAATACCGGGTCATTTTCCATTAAACACTGTTATAACTGTAGTGACGAAAGTGTTCACCAATTAAACTACAACTCTCATACATATAAATATTCCGTGAGCTGCACATGTATATATGTTTTTTATTCCCAGTGCGCAGGTCACGGGTCAGTATCAGGTTGTCCTGTCAAACACACAATCATTTCGTACGTGTCCTCAGTATATAAGACTTAGGGATAATCTGCTGCAGAGGTTCTTCATTTAATCCGTTCAAAGACATTCTGTTAGCAATTCAAGAAAGCGTTTAATAATTTCAAGGAGTAGTTGAGGTTCCGTGGTCGTGTGTTTATTGAAGCAGAGGTGAGGCTGCGGGTGGAAGCAGTGCAAAACCAACATTCCTTCTATAAACCCAACGCTCCTCCCGCTCGTACTGGGTAAGAAAATAATCCGATGCTGCTTTAAAGGAGGAAGTGCTGCTGGGGAGACAATGCAGAGGCGTAAACTGAATTGGATAATCAACAGACCACACTCGCCTCTTGCCTCTCTCTGCGTCCTTCCCTCTTTCATTCTAGTCCCTCAGCATTCCTTCCTTCATGCCTGGGTCCCATTCACTCTGATCCCAGAAGCTTCGTGTCGACATTGCCACCTGCAGGTTTATCATTTTTCTCGGGTGTGTTCTTACCATTTGGTCATTTTATACATTTATATATTTGTAAAGCTTAAAATCGCCTCTGGAAGCGGCAAGAGGTATTTAAGCCTTACACTGTTATTTACTCCATCTTTCCTTAATAATTGATCACTCTACGACATCTTTACTGATTCAAACTGGATAGAAAATGCTATATAAATTCTTTTCCATGTTTCCCTTTCTGGCAGATGCTAATAAAGATTTCATGCATGGCTATTGATGTTAAATGTTTCATATCGCAGTGAAAGAGTTAAAATACAAACATTTTGGTGGCAGAAGTATTAGGTAGTAGAGAGATGTACTAAAGGTGTACAAGGTGATCAATAGATACAATGAAGTTTTAATATAAAGAAGGCTGATATGAGCAAACTATTGCATTATATAAATACTCAGTCTTTTAGTGTTTCTCCCTTTACCACACACACACAAAGTTCAGGGGTGACATAAGTTTGTGGTTGTGGTGATAGTATGATGATGGTTAGATGTAAATTAGCATTTTCTCTGTATATATTTGTCATAGAAGAGAGCGTGCATAAATGAGAATACACGTTTTGTTCATTTCCATCATTGGTATATTTGTTTTGGTATATATTTCAGAAAAGAATGTGGAATCAGGCTTTGTATTTACCCTTTCAATTTATCTTTCCTATCTTTGTTCACTGCAAGAAGAGCGTGCTTGCTGTCTGGCCAAAAGTTAGGATGGGGCGCGGCAGCCAGGATAGCGTGGATCTGGAGTGTTTGTTGACTCTTGAGGCTGAAGGGAGAAAGTTGCTGTTCATATTTGTTTGTGTGGCTTCTCTTAGTTTCCTGGTATTTTAAAGCTATACCGGATGAAAGACACGCGATACACAAGAGGTGATGACAAAGTAAATGTATGTAAGATTATGTATCAGCGTCGCCTATCCTCGTAAGGCGGTGGTTGAAAAATGCTGAATATATAAAGAAAATGAGACTACTTCATAGATTATTTTGTGGAAGAGGGAAAAACTGATCAAGGGCAACAAAAGGAGCTAAATAAAAATACCCACTTATTTACAAGTCCCAGTGCAGGTCCGGAGAAAGTTTTATTTATTTATTTTTGTTTAGAGCAGCAAGTGTCTCGAAAATATAGCATTATAGAAAGAATGAGTGTAACATACAATACCGATTTAGTAAGTGGTGCGAAAAATTGACAATATTTACTCCAAAAGGTCTTTCCTACGATGTCTCATTATTTTTGCATGCTTTTCTAAGTACACCATGAATTTTCCACCTCTTGTTCTAACTTTTTCGTCCCTCGAGCATAGCGGTTGTTCGACAGTCTGTTGTGGGAGTTTACTTTCCCATGTGAAAATTTCCCAAGGGATGTAGGAGTTGAGGTAAGCGGTGGATACTTTTTTTCCTTTTATCTTCTTTCTTTCTTTTTTATTATTTGATTTTTGACTTATGCTTTGTTTATTTATATATATTTGTCCATCATATATATCTAATAATTGATTTAGGAACACACACACACACACACACACACACACACACACACACACACACACACACACACACACACACACACACACACACACACACACACTGCATACCTTGTCTCTCATACCCTATCTTCTCACTCCCTCCCTTTACCTGCCTATCAAGACCCTAGCCCTCCTAGTTGACAGCTCCGGTCTTTTTCCCTTCCTGTCACTTCTGCCTGCCCTCGTTTACCTTCCGTCCCTCCTCCCATCTCTGCCCTGTCACTCACTGCCTTCCTCCTCTCCCATGCCCCTCTCACCTCTGTTATTGGTTCTAAAAGGCGTTGTAACTTGGTGTAACATAACGTTTCCTGTGTTGGGGGAAGTGAGTTAGGCGCTTAGTGAAATGTAATGCTTCGTGAATTATGGTGCTTTGATACCACTGATTTTTAATGTCATTTGTTCTCTGCAAAAGGATATTCTTTTCCTCTTTCCTCTGTTTTGACTACACTATAATTGTTTTAGTTTTTTTGTGGTTTGTAATTATACAGCTTGAAAAGAGGGATTCAGTTTTCATAATGACATTTTGTTTATCAGTTGAAAAGAGCCGATTCCCAGGAAAAAGACTTCAAAGTTCTCAATTTATATATATTTCTAATATACAGTACAATGGTAATATGAAACTTAAAACATTTACGTCCATAAAATAATCATATCATGTAGATAACCACACCACCACATATGTGTGTGTGTGTGTGTGTGTGTGTGTGTGTGTGTGTGTGTGTGTGTGTGTGTTATAGATTGCTGTATCTGTGAACGGAGCGGAAAATTAATTACATAGTTAAATCTACAATTTGTTCATTGATTCGAATGAATATGAATGACATTTGTAGCTTCCGTGTAGGAGGCAAACAGTGAACCATTTCATAAAGCCAATAAGATATCAAAAACTCATGTTCACATTCATCATATAATGGAAACTGCATGTCATATTTAACTCAAAGCATCACTTTAGCGCAATAGTTCTTGTGTAATAATGCAGTTCATGAGTTATATGGTCGACATTAACTTACCGGTGTTTCTTTTGTATGACTGAACATTTTACAAGGAAAAGATTGTTTGCTATCAGTGCATCCGTAATAAACATCCAAAAAGACTATACGAAATGCAGAACTATTTCAAACATAAGGTATAGAAGGAGAAGGAGCAAGGAACGCTTAAAGTCAGCCGTAAAGATAAAGGAAAGAATGTTGGGAGGAGAGAAGCGCTGTTGCACAGAGAAGAGAAAGAGAGAGAGAGAGAGAGAGAGAGAGAGAGAGAGAGAGAGAGAGAGAGAGAGAGAGAGAGAGAGAGCGAGAGCTGCCGTCGTAGTAAACCTTAAAGATCAATGAAAGAGAGTGATAAAACTGTGGAAATGTGAAGTTAAATTAAGGTGGAAATAAAGTGGAGAATGTCCAATAAAAGGGATAAAATAACTGAGCCGTTAGATATGGTTATGGGAGGGAATATTTATTGCAAAAACTCATTATAATTTTTCCACGTAAGTAATGACCGTAAAAAGAAAAAAAATATTGCTCAGAAAAAAAGTGATTTTTGAGCTGAAGTTTTTTTGGGAAAATATCTATCTTATATGTATGTGTGTTACAATCTATTTATTTATTTGTTCATTTATTTATTTTCTTTTTTAAACTAGCATACCGAATATTTGTCAAATCATTTTTCACTGAGAACAATGCCACTCTACCATGCCACTCAATACATGATATATATATATATATATATATATATATATATATATATATATATATATATATATATATATATATATATATATATATATATATATATATACACATATAAAGAAATAATAGATAAAAACATTATACAAAATTACAAAGGAAAACAGCACATAGGAATATTTCGTTCAATACAATGGCAGAGCCGCTCACTTGCACCTACACTTGACAGCAGCTTGCAACACCAGTAAGTTATTCAGGTTCCGGTTTGGTTAATGGAGCAAGAGTAGAAACCATTTGTATTGGGTGGTATAGAAGAGTTTCACGCCGCACTGCACACTGACTGACACTTAGGAACTTTAGAATAACATTGATGTATAACTTGGAAAACAATGGAATTTCTCTCATTGGGTTTTTAAAAGAAGTTTCTTTGACTTATAGAGAGGACAAATTGTACTCCTCTTTTGTTTAGACGACAGTGATATAAGTAACATCAACACCCACAAGTCTCCCGTGCGCGCGTACGCACACACACACACACACACACACACACACACACACACACACACACACCGCCTAATGCAGATTAATTATTATCATGTTTGACAGCAATGATTTCGCTACATAGTGTTAATTAATGAATTAATCATACATGCAGAAGTCACTTATTAACTGGGATTGCTGTGGCAAGAGATACACGTATATACTTTATGTATACGAAATTTCTAACTGCATGTGTCATTACTGTTGCCATAGACATCACAATATAAAATACGAGCAGTTCCTTCATGTATCTCCATTACAAGGAAGTACAGAATGTATTACAAATAGACTAAACAATGCACCAAACATGTTGGACTATACATACTGAGTTGAGCCTTCAAAAACAGTCACCCCAAAACCCGAATAAGAAGAGGAATTCAGGACAGTGGGATGCATCTCTATTCTAGTCCATGTTTGTTGTGAAGGGGTGTCCGGCCAGCCAATGTCCTGCCTCAGTGCATGTATTCTGGAGCAGAACGACGGCTGTGACAGGTGCAGAAAAAGGTCTATAGAAAATCCCTTGTACATATACTAAAGTAGGAGGAATCAGCTCCCGACGACCCAACTCTCAATTCACCGAGTAGGGGCAGAGTAGGAGAGCAGGCGATTGTCCTTAGAAGCAAATTTAGTGTCAGTTATAGGTGGACCCTGAGTGGGTACTTGGAACATTGTAAACCTCCGGCTAGACTATTAACTATTACCGCGTGTTAAACTGAGAAGAATAGTGTGAATACTCTCTCTCTCTCTCTCTCTCTCTCTCTCTCTCTCTCTCTCTCTCTCTCTCTCTCTCTCTCTCTCTCTCTCTCTCTCTCTCTCTCTCTCTCCCGTTATGATCTGGGTAATGTGTGTTAGTGAGGACGACATCGATCAGTCAGCTCACTCACGCACAAATGATTCCTCCAGCGGCACATTCATCAGTGCAATAATGGGCAGGTCAGTTTAAGCCGATAGTTGTTTTCTGCATCACCCAATAAAGCTGCTGCGCCAATTGAATTTAGCTCCTGGACGCCAAAACGGGGGCGACTACTGACCGTACTTTAGATCAACACAGGTACCCTTCATCCCGCTTACATCTGCCCTTGTGTAGCATCTAGGGCGGCCCGCACCTCCCTCAGGCACCAATATAGAAGGCAATCAGAGCCATTGTAAGGGCCAATCCAGGAGTGAAAGGGAAAAGACTCGTACTTTGCCTACTACTGCTATTTGCACCATCAAGGTCTTTTCCTCTTTCTCTCTCTCTCTTTCACCAGAAATACCAGGAAGGATTGAAAGGGTCCAGACAAGTCCCAGGCCTCGAATTAACAGAGATCATTGAGTATTGACTTTTCTTAGTCGAATTTCTTGTAATGAAATCTTAACCTCCCGACATTGGTTTTATACTTAAGCCCTTTGAAGCTGTTGATGAGGTAATGGCTAAAGTACAACACCAATTTTGGGAGATTAAGATGGATTTTAAGACCAGAAATTCGTCAAAAGAAACGTTACACACTTGAGAATCCATTAATACGGGCTCAGGGTAACTGTTCTCCCCCTCTCGCATTTCACAGTAGGCGCTCCAGCACAGTGACACCAGAAGCACAACTGTAACATAATAGCTCCTCGTGAAATAGTTGTTTGTGGAGTAATAGGAGGAGTTCACGAGAAGAATATTCAGGTCCATAAATTTCCAAGGCATCGTTCTGGTAAGTAGCGATATCTTAGCAGGATTTTATGGAGGTTTATGAAAAATATGCATACAGAATGAAGAATTGTGGCACAGTTACAGACAGAGAGAGAGAGAGAGAGAGAGAGAGAGAGAGAGAGAGAGAGAGAGAGAGAGAGAGAGAGAGATACATAAACGAATACGTCTTATATCTGCAAAGTGGGGATCGAGTGACAGCGCAGAATTACAAACGCTCATGGGGTGTTCAGTTATGGCCACCCTTCCTTTAAACAGATCATTTGATACCCGCTCTCGAAATGACACTCGGGATTATCATTTTTCAATCCACGCATTTCTTATTGATCGTTTTTACTGAATAGTGTCAATTGAGTGAACTCCAATATCACGGTTACTTCATCACACTTAATTAATCACATACGAGTTGCTTAATCAGTATCGTGACAGGTATTATTCAATTATTGCATCATTCGTAACCAGTGGCAGTATTAATTAAGTTATCGGTTAGCTGGGAGAAAGAGAGCAAATGTACTGATGGAAATAAACTTAGTGTGTGTGTGCCCTAAATGTTTCTCAAATTCGTGGTATCTCTTGAAATTAGGAGGAGGCTGAAACTGCTGCACGCATTCGAAATACAGGCAGGCGAGTCAGAGAGAGAGAGAGAGAGAGAGAGAGAGAGAGAGAGAGAGAGAGAGAGAGAGAGAGCGCTGGGTGCGTGTGGGGGGAAACAATCGTCAGTGCGGGAGAGTTGGATTGAGTTTTGAATATTCACCAACTGTTGTTTTTTTTACGTTCATATGCTACTTTTTTTTCCCGCCATTTTGAGTGATGAATGTTTGATTTCCATTAAAGTCGGGAGGAAGGTGTTTGTTTCGTGATGCAAATTTGACTTTATTTCGCCCCAAAGAATTAAATTGCAATCGTCTCTTCTCTTCTCTTCTCCTTTCTTCTCTTTTTCTTTTCTCCTCTCTTGTATTCTTTTTTCTCTTCTCTTCTCTTCTCTTCTCTTCTCTTCTC
>CM035191.1:13745357-13755732 GCA_020233015.1 Callinectes sapidus
TCTCTCTCTCTCTCTCTCTCTCTCTCTCTCTCTCTCTCTCTCTCTCTCTCTCTCTCTCTCTCTCTCTCTCTCTCTCTCTCTCTCTCTCTCTCTCCTCAATCCTGGGATCAGCAAAAAAAATGTGTGGACAGTTTCGCTTCGTTGTGTGGAATAAAAGGTTTTCCGAACCGTCTTGAATTGAATTTTTTTTCTTTTATGTGATTTATTTAAAGATATATATTTTTTTTACCTTTCCTTCCTTCATTCCTTTATCCGACCCGAATCATTGTTATTGTTATTGTTATTATTATTATTATTATCATTATCATTATTATTATTATCATCATGAATAACGAGCAGCACATATCTCTCAGTGTAAAGAATGGAGTAAGTCATAACGATAATAACACTGACAGTTTTTTTTCTTTTCTTTTCTTTTTCTTTTGCTACGTGTTATTTTTGGGGTCTGGAAAATTACACTTCTGGACTTTCATTGCATCTTTTTGGCCAGTACTTTCATATTCTGGGCACATGGGACGTTACTCAGAGAGAGAGAGAGAGAGAGAGAGAGAGAGAGAGAGAGAGAGAGAGAGAGAGAGAGGTAAAATCATATATGTTAAAATAAAATAACATATACTCGTAGAAGTTACCGCTTATTTCATGGTATAAAAAAGAGAGCACAAAAACCAGTGATAACCTACATAGAACGAAAGGACAGACAATATAATAATAAAAGGGAAAAACAAATCTGCTGTGAGTCTTACTAAGAAAAGGACGAGCGACAGGAAAAGGGGAAAGAGGGATGAAAGGAGGGAAAGATGATGGAGAAGAGAGAGAGAGAGAGATGGAGAAGGGGAAGAAGAAAGAGGCATAAAAGCAGAGTGTGGAAGGTCATGGTTGAAAGAAAGTCACTTGTTTACCGTTGGAAGTGTAATCAGCGGGGGTTTCTTGCATGGCTTGACGCCCTTCGCCACCTCGTCACCATACCGCCGCGGGGAAGGACAAAACACATCACCGACACGGCTTCTGTGTACGCGTTCATGCCACACGTCACTGGTGAAAATAACGCTGAGAAATACACATCTTTGACTCCTTCCTGTATTACAACTATTTTGAGATCGATCGTTTTTATTTTTTTTATTCTTTCCTTACCGATATCTTCTCATCTAACCGTGGCATGAATGTATGGATAATAATTTCAAGGTATATGCTACACTTACACTCGTATCATCATCACGCGTGTAGCATTTCAAGGGGACATCGTGGAAATGGCCTTGTGTTAGGTAGGAATGCTGACTCTCTTTCAGTGTCAGGCTTTGATTACCCTCCTTACTGTCACAATGATTCGTTAGGGGAGAGAGAGAGAGAGAGAGAGAGAGAGAGAGAGAGAGAGAGAGAGAGAGAGAGAGAGAGAGAGAGAGAGAGAGAGAGAGAGAGAGAGAGAGAGTTCGATGACCTTGCCCATAGTTACATTCTCGGGTCGGGTCTTACATTTACATAATCGCTTTCCATTTAAAACCATGACAGCGGAGAATGTGACTTGCCACAACACTGCGTATAAGTGTGTGTGTGTGTGTGTGTGTGTGTGTGTGTGTGTGTGTGTGTGTGTGTGTGTGTGTGTGTGTGTGTGTTGGGTGGGGGGGACATAATTGATGTTGTGAGTTGTCAATGGAAATGGCGGAGACTGCTTTTATGTTGCCCATCTCTTTAAATCTTAGTGCATAGATATTCTTTTTTTTGTGTGTGTGTGTTGTGTGTGTGGTTGTACAATATTGTCGAATTAATAAATTTCACGGTTTGTCTGCTATGGAGAAAGAGAAATAAATTACAACTTGTTAATATTATCGTATAACTGCTTTCCTGTTTTTTTTCCATTACCTTAGTGCAGCAATCTGAATTCTGCCGTCCCTGTATTTTGAAACGTTGATACTCCTCACGGTAAGAAGCGGAAAATGCACCAGCAATTAGGTCCAGCTTTTATTAGTGTCTCGTGACCTGTTTCAGAATGGAGTCTGCATTATTAATTCAGTGACCCCCTGACTGAATAATGTCACTTAACGGAGCATAAATACTGGAGCGGGTGCAGAAGACAGTCACCCACAGTTCGGAGAGAGCGGGAGGCTTATTATCTCGGAAATCTAGAAATATTAGATGAATGATGATGATATTACTGACTGGTCGAGCGGTGCGCCGTGCATGTCCATCCTCCAACTGTGCTACATATATATTTTTTCTTTGGAATTTTGCTCCTTTCAATTTACGGGGATGACATTTCATTTTGTGAAATCTTTTTCAGGATTTCGCTTATTTTTTCCCTACTGTTTAAGAGCTTTGTTTATGGAACACTTTGTTACGTCCAATTTTGTGTATTTCATTTCATTCTTTCTAAATTTTCCTAATGTTTAAGATGAAACTGTACCTACTCGGCATTATTCACGTCAGCTTTTGATAGTCAAGTCGGTATTAAACAAGATTATTTTGGAATAGATGAACATTTACGTTATTAATGATTCTCTTCCATATTTAGCATCCTATAATAGTCTTTACCACCTCCCCCTCTCTTTGTCTTTTCCTGATATTGGATCTAATCCCTGTAGTAGTAAAAGTCAAGCTACAAACGTCAGATAACGCCTCAGGTTCAATCCTTGGCAATACCGCTCACCGAAGACAAATAATGTTTTACAACTTCTTCCTCTTTTTTATCTTTAATCTAAAAATTCAAGTCATTTAGACTTAGGAGATTACCTTGACTTTTCTCCTCGCTTATTGCAATTTCGTTTTCTTCTCGCGTGGCCTTAAATTTCCATTCTGGAGGCCTGACGAAACGCAGGGAGAGTGCTGCATCTCACAGGTCGTCTTGAGGCTAATTCGTGAAGGCAAGGCGGACACCTCCCAGAGGACTAAGGAACACATAATCCTCCTAGCGGGGACAGGCTCTAATTCATACCTCCTTCTCGACTCTGCTCGCCTTATAATCTTGAAGGTTCTGGTCTTACAAAGTAAAGGGAGCAAAGTGAAGCCTTTGGCCTTAGGGACTAAAGAAGGGAATGGCCAACAGAAAGTAAGGAGACGTAGGAAGACGAATTCGGTAAGCTGTGTTGGGTTTTATTCTGTTTTCTTGTCGCTTTATCCTCACAATGATGGATATCTGTGTCCCTTAGTGATGTGTTGCCTCGTGACGAGAATGATTTATATAAGGGCGTTGGAATAGGAATACATTTGCATTTAATTATACTTCTTACAATAATGTATGCAAGAATATGGTGCAATTGACGATAATTTTTCTAACTTAATGTTATCGTCTTAGATGTAGACGAGAGAGAGAGAGAGAGAGAGAGAGAGAGAGAGAGAGAGAGAGAGAGAGAGAGAGAGAGAGAGAGAGAGAGAGAGAGAGAGAGAGAGAGAGAGAGAGAGAGAGAGAGAGAGAGAGAGAGAGACTCGAGGGACGTCTGATCACGATATGAAGTAATGAAATCCCTGGCGGCTCCTTCACCACCATTACCTGCTCGTCATGAACCCTCTTTGACTCATATTGATCATCAAATAGAAAAGCTCACTCGTGTGGGAAATACTCTATTTCTTCAACGACAAACTGTTTGTAAAACTTGAAAAATGATGCACTTACAACACAATTATTCGTAAGTAGAAGAGTTTTAACTAAACATTTTGATGCATTCATTTCACAGTTCCCGTGTTTACATTTAAATTTGTAATATTTTATGTTTATCTTCAAATTCTTACTCAAATAAAAGGGATATATTGATATTCGAGGTCCTGTTGCTTCTGGAATGGTTGACATCCACAGGGCGGCGTCGGCTTGGGGTTCGCATCAGTGTCAGCACTGATAATTACCACCAGCTGATCAGGAATGGAGCTGATTATTACATTACCTGATTATGATAGTGCTCACCATCCTTTTAATCTCTAGAGATTTAAAATATAATTATAGAAAACCATGAATATGCGATCATCAAAATATGAATTCATAGTCATTAGAAATTGTTTTGAATATGGTTATCGCGTTATTTGTGTTACATTATTATAGACCATTCTTGATAGTGTGTGTGTGTGTGTGTGTGTGTGTGTGTGTGTGTGTGTGTGTGTGAGACCAATACTTTGAGGCAAGACCTGACCGGGTATGGCTGCACCAGGCACACACACGACAGCGCCTCTGCTTTACCGGGTTATTTATGGAACATACATTTCCCCTTGATGTTGTTTTTATTTTTTGTAGACGATTCAGACCATATTTACAATGCTTCTTTCGCATGTATTCACTACTTCAATACAATGATGAAAAAACAAATTAATAAGGATGTATACCACTGATTTAATAAAATATGGATATTTGAATCAAGTTAATGGTGTTGTAGGTTCTTTAGTACTAGTCGTGAATAAATAGACTTAATCCCAAGGACTTTCTCAAATAGGTTAATGTGATTTTTATCTTAACTAAACACGTACTTATGTCGTAAAATTGACCATGTCTTCAGGCAAGTTAGAAATTCCCCATTACTGAAAGAAACAAAACCATTAAGCGACGGAAGTCATGGACATTTTAGGATGCTGTTGCATGCCGCAAATGTACCAACAAGTCTGTTGAAGGGAAGCTCAACTTGTTTCTCCTCTTGTCGTGCTGTTTAACTCTGAGAGAGAGAGAGAGAGAGAGAGAGAGAGAGAGAGAGAGAGAGAGAGAGAGAGAGAGAGATTGCAAAATATCGCCAAAGAAATAAAAGCAGCAAGAATTCTGGAGAATCATGGTGTTCGTGAGAGCGTGACACTAATATGTTTTCTTATTTTTGTGGCAAAGCGCTCGTAAGAATATCGTCGAAATATTTATTTTGAGTTCGCTGAAAAATCTTTTCGTTACACCCGCGGGAAATACAAAGTGTGTGTTCGTGAAGGAGAAACTCCTAAAAAATGTATTTATGTTGTCATTTGGAGGAGATCCTCATAATAGGATGTTGAGTGAGCTTCTAATCTCGTAAACAGCGAACCCCATATTAAATGCATGTGTGGCGCATATCCTAGAAATGTAATAAGGATTCCTAAGTGACACGAACGAAAAATTATCATCATTCATCCACCACGCTCGAGATTTCTGGAATGGTACGCAAGTCGAGACATTCATCACTTACTGCGGGAGCAAGTAACCTTTCCTTTGCCTCTGGGGGATTCGTGTGTGCCGGAAGTGCGCTAGTGTTATTTATTTTTTCTACTCCCGTACGCCATGATTGGTATTATTTTGTGAATGTATTTATTATATCTGAGGCAAGGACGACTTCCTGGAAGAATGGACTGCTGGTGTCTCTTCACTCACGAGGGACGACTAGCGTCAACAGGAAAACATAATATAGAGGCAACCCATATGGGAAAATTACTGCATAAATATATATTTTGTGCTTCTATGGATTATTATTTCAAAGTGAGGCAACTTGGAATTACAGTCCCTACCATAAGTAACCTGCACTCAGCAGGAGGCACAACCCTGCACTAAGCACGCAGGCACGTTAGCACGGAGACACAACCCTGCAATCGGTACAAGGCACTTCCCCTGCCATCAGGAAAGAAGCACAACCCTTGCTTTCTACCTCTCGGAAGTGAAACAAGACCTTTAATCTGCTACAAACTGAAAAAATGCAAAATAAGTGTAACGCTTGCTGGTGTTTCTTTTCGCAGTAATTCCACACTTAATATGGCTAACAGCGAAACATTAGAATGCTGAAAGCGCTATAGTGAGGCCGTGTCCGAGGCACCACTGAAGTAATTCAAGTGTAAATATATAGAAAAATGTAAAAAACAGTATTTATTGCACTGTACTTGCTATTGGAGGAAGTAATCAGTGAGCAGGCTTCTAGAGCATAATGTCTATCACCGTGTGTGTGTGTGTGTGTGTGTGTGTGTGTGTGTGTGTGTGTGTAATTGTTAAGAATTATATAAGCTCGGTTGAGGTAAAGATAAACATGTCAATAGCCACTGACTATTTTCTGTCCATGTCATAACGATTAACAAGGAGCCATTAAATCTCATGGCTGTGCTTGTTTCTGCAGAATTTGATGAGGGTATAGAGACGTCCTGCAATCGCTCAGACAGACGAGGAGGGCAGACATAAGATCACAGAGATAACGTTCACAACAAGATGCTTTACAGCCTTCATATGGTAACTTTTAATCTGCATCATGGGAATCCACAGCCACGATAAATCCCAGTGGCGGAAGTTTCCAGGCAAACACAAGGACATGTGAGGGTGACTCAACAAAATATTGGAAGTTGAGCGCAAAGATAGAGTTTCGTGCGGTAATTAATGGCACCAAATGTCCCTCAGAGGCCATATATCTTCGCCAAAACCTTAAAGAGAGTATAAAGGATATCAGTTATTCCTGAAAAGCATAATAAATTGGAAAAAATGCGGGAAGGTTACAAAGAAATCTTTCATCTTTATACTGACTGGATCTTCTTCACATACGACACTATAATTTTCTGTTAGACTTGACCTGGTTCGAATGGATTTCTACTTTGTTTACGTGGCCAATCAGTATTTTTTATTCCCCCCCAAATAAAGAATGGACTTACTGTTAAGAAGCGTATTTACTCCCACCGCTCCTCCGCTGGCTACGACAAACTAATCTAATTTAATTTATTTATCTAATTTAACGGGAATCGCTAGGTGGCAGGGCAGTCGCTGTCATTTTTCAAAACAGAAACCAAACTATTCCTTATTTCTCTTCGTAAATCTAGCGATGCAATGAAAGTATTGAGGCAACAGCCCCGGCATCCTACACTTAGACATTTTTTAGAGACTGATTTTAAATGCAGTGGTTTTTCTCTACAAAAACGCTCTGATTGGCTAGATTTATTCTGTATTATTTTTATTGGCCATTGGCTGCATACATAAACAAACGAACCAGCCACCTTGATTGATTTCACGCGTGCGTATATAACATGACGATACCCTCCTGTCCCATAGTGCCTGCCAATCCATAATACGTATCGGTATAGCAGCGCATTAACTCGTTCCTCCCTCAAAAAAACCGTTAAAATACACCTGCATAACACCGGTACAGTGACACCATATATTACACAATTTAACTGCCTTGCATATTGTTTCGCCAACTCTGCTGTATGTCAAAGTATTCCTTCACTATACACCATAATACTGAAGAAGGCGTACCTTATCTGAGGGGTTGATAGCGTCTGGGCAGCGGGAAGTATTTTTGAATGGATCGTCTTGGCTGAGGTTATGGCGCGCACGGGTTGGTATCTTTCTTCCTGGGGTGACCGGTCTGCCACCTTGCGACCTCCGCCGAACTAACCGGGGCGCAGTTTCCACAGTTCTCTTGATTTGTGTTTAAAGTGACTTGATTCTGGCTTGAACTGTTGCAAAAGTAATATTAAAAACGTACTCTATGAAAGATTCAGATGCAGTGGGTCATGATATTCAGCATCCAACGCTATATCGTGAGTATTTTCATTATTTGCCGGAGTCTGCTTAATATCATACGGGTACACTGCCGTTCGTCTCCTGGCTATTTCAGAGCATGAAAATACGCATTAATAGAGACTTTCCACTCACACAGTTTTATTGGATAGGGTGGAATCTAAAGCTTTTCATTCAAGAGGAAGGTTTCAAGACAGATCTTATCTTGAGAGATAGTGTAATGGTATAATGGTGTATTAAATCATATTCCCTTTGAGAGAATGGAACACTTGTACTCGTATCATATTTTTTTAAGTGCTTTATTCTTTTGAAAGGATTACATTTGATGCTATTAGTTTTATGATGGTACAAGCCAGAATGTAGATGAGTCGCTTTAACACAACTCAAGAATCCACTTCAGACGACGTGCCGGTAAGTTTAACGGAAATCGCTAGGTGGCAGGGCAGTCGCTGTGTCATTTTTCAAAACAGAGACCAACCCTCACCCGCTATGACGACCTATTAAAAAATATTCTTCTCCCTTGCTCCGATGCTATCAATTTCCTCGATAAGGTACGTTTTGTCCAGTGAAATGGTGTACAGTGAAGAAATACTGTGACATATAGCAGAGTTGGTGAAACAGTGTACAAGACAGATATACTCGTATTGTATATCAAATGTCTTGCAGAGGCTTAGTGCTACACCCCAAGTGTAATTTGTTATGGTCTTATTGCTGGGGAGTTAGGTTTGTGTGACTGGAACCTGCTGAGACCGCTTTGGTCCGAGGGAGGAGTGTACAGTGGTGGGTGTGAGTGGAGTGTCTGAAGGTGGCTGAAAGTGGGGAGGGGTAGGATGGGGGTGAGTGACGGTTAGAGCTTGTGCCGAGGGGAGTGTGGGAAGCAGGAGTGACGGCTTATGTAACTCGTGTGTCTCTTAATGTATACTGAATAATTGTGAATAGGGTATGGAAAGCCTACTTGGGAGAGGCAGTGTAGTTTTAATGATACATTTTCACCTAAAAACGCATCACACAGACACACACACACACACACGGGTAAGGGGATGTTCTCAAGGGACATTTTATCACTGGTTCTTAAGCCGCCCTCCCCTGACCACCACAGAGTCCGGGCAGCGCTGTTTGCGTTCCCCGCCACATAAATGCACGCTTCCCTGGCATAACAGGTGCACGAAACCCATGGGCGCTACTCATTAAAGCTTACGTGTGGTGGCTCTAGGATAAGGGGAATGAAAAAAGTGGAGGTGGTAGGAGAAACTAGGTAGGAGTGACCTTGAGTGGAGAAGCACGGATGTTTTCTTTCCCCCACCATCCATACCGTACCTACAAGGCTATACTCACGCACTGTACCGTTTAATCTACTTTCTTCCTACTTCATTTAAAGACGGGGTGGGGTGCTGGGGGGTGTAAGTGAGCTACGTACGTGACTTAAACCTGCTTCCGTGTTTCGTTTTCTGAGTATGTATTTCTTCGCTAAGTTATTATGCCATGGTACTTTCAGAAACGCGAATTGTAATCAGAAGGAAAGAGAATCAAGGAAGTATTAGTTTTCTTTTTTATATTTTTTATCTCCATTCGATGTTGGTAGTGCACGCTATTCCCTCTACTGTTACCCAACCTGACTGCTCCCTCTACTTGCAGTCTCGCTTGTGAAATGCCACTAAATCACGCATGAAATGGCAGTGATACGCATCTCTATTGCAAAACGGGAGAGAGAGAGAGAGAGAGAGAGAGAGAGAGAGAGAGAGAGAGAGAGAGAGAGAGAGAGAGAGAGAGAGAGAGAGAGAGAGAGAGAGAGAGAGAGAGAGAGAGAGAGAGAGAGAGAGAGTATATTCATGTTATTTATGACATGAAGATATTATCATACTATTCTGTGTGTTTAATCAGACTGTCTTGTTCGGGAGTGAAATCCATTATTAGTTGTTAATGTATAAAGCAATCAGTTTATTGAATTTAAATACTCCCCGGTTCATTCTCACACTTGAATTCTTGGCGGTCCTCCACAAAAGACAAGTTTCATTAATACTTGACGCGTAAGATGAAGTATAGCTGAATCAGATATTGCTTCCCAGTCTCTTCACGTCCTTGGAATTTCCTGCAATATCTGGCGAGAAGACTTTAGGCTTTGGGCGACGTTTGCCTTTATAGTCCATTGGCTGCAGTGCGTGTACTGTGATGGGCCGCGGGATGGGGAGCTACCTACGTCTTTTAAAGAAAACTGTGCATTCTTCTACATTTTTTACCGTACCTAAGATTTATTTATTTATTTATTTTGTGTCTGTGTGTGTGTGTATTTAGTATTGATGAAATTATTATTATTATTATTATTATTATTATTATTATTATTATTATTATTGTTATTATTATTATTATTATTATTATTATTATTATTATTATTATTATTGTTATTATCATTATTATTTTTATTGTTTATGGAAATAAAAGTATTAATTTTTGTTGTTATTATGGTCGTTGTTTCTTTGTTCCGCTTTGTTTTGATTACTACGATTGTTAGTATTGCTATCATCACTATCACAATCGCCATCATCACATACCACACCAATTAAAAAGAAAAAAAAAAGAAAAAAAAGAAAGTGAAGCCATATTATGTTTCCACTTCCTGCCGAACACACACACACACACACACACACACACACACACACACACACAGACACACACACACACACACACACACAGACACGTACTAATTGCCTGACAAAGTTTGGAAATCGTCCGCCGTCATCTGTAGGTTTCTGTTTCAAAACTGAAATAAATGCTGAAATGAGGAAAATGTGCAGCTGAAAGGAAACTATTAGCCTTGGAATGATTGCTCGAGTTGGTGAAAAAATATAGACACACGGAGAGAGAGAGAGAGAGAGAGAGAGAGAGAGAGAGAGAGAGAGAGAGAGAGAGAGAGAGAGAGAGAGAGAGAGAGAGAGAGAGAGAGACGAGAGAGTATGGGTG
>CM035191.1:13755848-13778348 GCA_020233015.1 Callinectes sapidus
CCCGCGTTCACTCCATCACCTATCACCAAGAGATATAAAAGGAAGATGAAAGCAGGTATTTCCACAACGGCCCTGAGTATAGCGTAAATAAATTTCTGTCCATACAACATTCAGATGCTCGTTAATGGACGTTTAAAGCTGCTTGTCCCGGTAGAGATATTTTCATTACTTTTGCCTTAACTGTCTCGCCTACCTGTCGGCTAATTGGTATTTTGTCACGTGTTTTTGAAGGTGTCTGTGTGTGTGTGTTTGTGTGTGTGTGTATGTGTCATGTAAAGTGAGTACGTATTGCTTTTCCAGCCAATAATTGAACCACTGTATTGAAAGGGGTCCAGTTGTAATGATAACGGTGAAATATTTCTTTTCATTCTAATTTTGTGTGCTGGAGATGTTCTATTAATATCTCACCACAATAACAATTAACGGTTTCATATTATGCAATTTAATTTTTACTTATAACTATATAACATGAACAAATATGACGTGAAATTCTTTGAACTTTTCCATGTTGGACTTGATTAATTGATGTCTCAGATAATATTTCAGAATATCTTTGACGTGTTTTTCCTGATATTTTTTTTTTTGCCAGAAAATGATTATATTAGAATTATGAAGAAAAAGAGTGAACAGAGTGTGATTCAAGCTGGTCGTATATCTCGGTGCTTTCCTGCTGCGAGTCCCTCACCAGATCGTGACAGGAAGTGACCACCAATAGTTAGTGGTCACTGGAAACTTAAATTGGGAGTATTGCTTTCTGATCCAGCGACCCCATTGAGTTCAGAATCACGCCCCACTAAACGTTCCCCCAACACACACCTACATTTCTTTTAGATTCTTTTTTACTTTCATCTCGGTCCAATACTTATATTTAATCACACACATTTTCTAAGCCGATTTTTACTGCACCAAATTACAGGAAAGCATTTACGACTTTGGGGTTTTAAGAGTGACATCAAACGAAAGTGTCGAGGAAGTAAAGCAAGGTTCTGGTGGCGAGGGAGAGTTAAGGGGCCAGCAAGCAACTAAACTGAGAGAGAGAGAGAGAGAGAGAGAGAGAGAGAGAGAGAGAGAGAGAGAGAGAGAGAGAGAGAGAGAGAGAGAGAGAGAGAGAGAGATAGAGAAACTTTAAACATCTTACAACGTTGACGGGAATGGACAGTAAAACATGAAGGGAAATAGAGGTTATAGTAGTTGGCAGAGAGAATCTACATTAAAAGCCTCTACATAGATAACTTGACAGATAGCTTGATAGATAGTTTGTTTGTCTTTACATGTTTGGTTATGGTGGTGGTGGTGGTGGTGGTGGCACTTCCATTTGAATTCTACCAGAGGATAAGCATCTTAAAACTTCCCTCTTAAAAAAAAAGTTGGAGTGATAGGAAGCTGGCAGAAGCAGGCAGGGAGTTCCATAGTTTACCAGCGCAGGCACAGGGAATTTGGCATTGTAAAAGCAGATAACTAATGTACGAAGGGACCCTATGCTTTTGGCAGCGTCAGGTATGTAATTGATAGTATAGGAGCAACAGTAAAGAGCAGAAGGATGCTAGAGGCAAGAGATGCGCCTCGGCTGGCTCTCCCTAAAGACGTAGTGGTGTGAGGACAGACACCTCCTTACCTCACCCTACTTTATCCCCCTGAGCCGGCGGGCGAACAGACAGATTTATGTAGCAGATCAGAGGCCGTTTGTCAAGCTGGCGGGAGCAGGTGGAGAGCAAGGGGAGAGAAATATATATTTGGAAACTGTAAATACTTTATAAATCAATTAACTGAGAAAAAATCGAAAATGTTTGAAATTGCTCGTATCAAGTGTGTGTGTGTGTGTGTGTGTGTGTGTGTGTGTGTGTGTGTGTGTGTGTGTGTGTGTGTGTGTATGTGTGTGTGTGTGTGTGTAGGATGAGAGTCGGTAGGTGGATTGGTGTGCGTGTGTGTGTGACCGCGAGCATATGACGGCTGGTATTGGCAGCTACATCGCCTGCCGCTTTTGTTATCCAAGTTTGGTCGTCTGAATCTCTCTCCTGCTGCAGAAAAGTGCGTACTCCACACTTTTGCCTCCATCCTTCCTACTCTTAGCCAAGAAACAATATGAGCTAGACTCTGATCGTATTAATCAACAATTATACATTTCCTTAAATGTTTTGCGTGTAATCGATCATGAGATAAGGATTGAAATGTGTGTTTCTTCCAATAGCACACTAATAAACTGAGAATCAATATAAATTACACTTTAAGATGTTTGAAGTCTCTTTGGTACTAAATTTATCACTTTTGTGCAAGTAATCCAGATAAAGTAATGGTTGATTTGTGTCGTATGAGTTGACAAAGTGATCTCTCATACTAAGGAATACTCTGAAACGAATTTCCTGGATGGGTGAGGGCTCATTAATGCAACGTATGCTACAGAAGTGCCTGAATAGAAACTGATGCCTAGATAATGGCGATGATTGTCGATAAGGAATAACTGAGTCTAACATGTCAATTACTGAGGCATAGCAGGGGTGAGGCAGAAATGATGTACCGTGAGTTCCTCCAACCATAGGGAAACTTCTACAAATATTTCATTGACTAAGAAAATATACACCACAAGATATATCAAGTTAGGCAAGATCATGTTATATTTAGTTAAGAAGTTAATGGTGCAAATTACTTTACATTGAAGGAGGGAATGTTCCACTCTCTGGCGTGAAATATCTCATTATAATTTTTACTCAGCCATGGAGGGATCACTTATGAGCTTCTTACTGCTGTCACACAGAAACTAGGTCAGTCTAGCCTTAGAGACATTTCTAATTTTCACAGAATTATTCAGCTAAGCTTGTTCCAGTATGAATAGTCCTCATCATGTACCAGTGTCCCATGCTGGTTTGTAAGCATGGAAATACCTCCACTGGATGCTGCCCTTCCTTACAAGAGTCTGGATTGTGGCGCTGAATGTGTCGAGTTAATGTCTGGGTCGCTAGACTTCTGAGGTTTGGTGTTCAGGGACTGAATGGTTGCTAGGTGTGTGTGTGCGCGTGCGCGCGCATTTACTGCCCATGACATAGCAGAAGGAACAGATGAACATTACTTTTACTCCACTTGTCTCTTGTTACCTCAATCATTTCGTCATCTTGCAAATGCTATGAGGTTTTTTCTTTTCAGAATATGCTATGTACTTTTTTGAAACATTAATTTCTGTAACATTCGCGGTTTTAGATATGTATAACTTTCTGTGTGTAGAAGACAGCTTCTCCTTTACTAAACTTCATCTTCTTTTCCTTACCGAAACACAGATGTCTGAGGCAACTGACAGGAGACCCTTTTCTGTTCCATCCTACTTCCTTTATCGAAACTGATTAAACTGGATGTTACGTCTTTGTGCGCAACGACTTGACTTGCTCCCTTGCCCACACCCATGAATCTTCCGAGTTTTCCGTTATCTGGCTTCGACCCCAGACTCGCTCTTTAACTGAATTTATCTGTACTTCTATGAAATTAGGCGTTCCGAGACGTCTCTGTCAGTTTTTATCATCTCTAACTGCTAACATATATGGGGGATTCTCTTCTCACTATCTTCAGTCGCCGTAATGTTGCACCTCTTGCTCTATTCTACCGTTATTTTCATGCCAACTGCTTTTCTGATCTTGCGTATTGACTGGTAACTTATGAGAACCTTTTTTTTTAACTCGTTTATGTTACCCTAAGCCAGATTTCCCCTTTTACATAAAGAATGAGGAACGCTGGTTCTTTATATTGTGTAGAGGAAAATGTCTCAGAATATCATCGAGCAAGGATATTATGTGTACGTTTGACGGGATCAGTGGCAGGTGTGTGAGAGGGAAAAAGGTTGTTGGCGGTGCTGTTTTTCTTGTGTCGGGATTACACGGATTTCTCGTGTGATGTTTTTCTTCTTTCTTTTCTTCGTCTACTCTTAATCTCATGTGAGGAGAGAACACACTTGGTATACTGTGAAAAGTATACTTCGAAGATGATTGTACAAATTAAGACCTAATTTTGTTATACATTTTAATTTATTTTATTTTTCAATTAATGAATAAGTCATGATTTTTAATGCAGCCCTTCACTGACCGTAATGGTCTGACAAATGTTTTATTTCACTTTTTTACCTGTGAACATTTTAGATGGTTTCATGATTATTATTTTTTCCTCCTGTTGTAAAGTTTCATAGCGTACTTTAACTTTCTGAAAAGTATATTTTTACCAGGTATCGTTTTATTATTTAATCTACTATGATTTCCTTCAGGTCAGCTTTATTGGATATTTTAATAAAAAATGATTACTTGAAGCAGTTTTAAAACGAACAGGTACTCGTTCAAACACGTAAAAATAAAGTATCTGAATGTAAGATACCTTCAGATTTCAACAAAGCTGCACCGACAAAAACCACAAAACCCTGGTGAGTCGGGGGAAAACACGTATAAAAACTATGTAACAAAGCGGCTTCGAAAAATGGTGTTTTATACATGTTTTAAGAGGCGGTAGGTAGGTAGGTAGGTAGGAGGGAGATGCACCAGCGGCGAGACCCTGTGAGCCGTGGTAGTGTCGCTCTGCTTTAGTCCTGAGGAGCCTTTCTCGGCCGAGTCGCGTTCTTTGCGGCCTTTGTTTTCCGGACAAGTTTGCCCGCAGTAGCGTTGACGTGCTGTACTTCTTAAGACGGATCTTCTCGTTTTCATGCGTCAGCTGTGATGTAGTGGGATGCCCTGCTTGAAGGGAACAAAAGGCACTCCGGCTATTTCTTTGCCTCTCATTTATATAGCTATCTTTTTCACTTTGTACCCAGTATCTACTCTCTCTCTCTCTCTCTCTCTCTCTCTCTCTCTCTCTCTCTCTCTCTCTCTCTCTCTCTCTCTCTCTCTCTCTCTCTCTCTCTCTCTCTGTGTGTGTGTGTGTGTGTGTGTGTGTGTGTGTCTAGTTAAACCGTGCCTTCAGTTTTGTTGCGGGTGGCTATAAATGGTCTATTTCTCCTTACTTGCCACATTTCCCTGCTCTGAGCGAATACCAAATGCACACGGTAAATGACGAGAAGGAAAAATAGAAATTCAGCGAGTATGAGAGTAAAAGAGGAAATGAGTGAGATCTGAGAACAAAAGCGAGGCAAAATAAAAATGGGTGGAGGTTTAAAAAAAAAAAGGTGAGCTGTAAAATTTTTTGAGAGGGTTGAAAGAAAAAAAAAAAAAAAAAGACTAAAACGTAAGGTGGAGAAGAAGAGGAGCAGAAAGAGGCTGGTGTTTGAGGAGGTGAAGAAAAAGTGTACCCGCATGTGTTGTGTGGACGGGGAACTAAACGAAAAAGAGAGAGAGAGAAAAAAAAAGAAATATGTAATCTTCTAAAAACTACAAATGGCACAAGGAAAGAAAATACGCTAAAACAAAATGAAACAAGAGTGTACGAGTATTTCATCCGGGAATTTGCAGCAAAGAGGTGTGAATGTTGAGGAAATGAACGAAAGACAATTACATAGAAAAGCAGACCAGACTGACAGTTTCCAGGACAGTGGTGTGACGCTAAACCCATTGGTGGAAGTGAAATCAAACAACCGCTGCAAGAGAGAGAGAGAGAGAGAGAAAGAGAAAGAGAAAGAGAAAGAGAGAGGAGGAAAAAAATACCCGTGAACACACAAGTGAAAAACAGGAGGGAGATAGAAAAAAAAGCTTCTACTAATATGGAAACTGCGGCTTAATACTAGATTCTGTTTTTCTGCCACCTCCTTTTCCTCCTCCCGGAAGATTTATGCACCTAATTGCGTAGCTTGGACTTGTGCCTGGCTAGAGACGGACCCTAACGCTGTCTGCCTCCTCTAAGCTTCTTCTTTCATCCTAATTAACATTCCAAGGAAGCAATTTCCCTTATTAGATTTGCCATTACCGACAGCCTTCCCACACGCACCCTTTCCGCCCCACCACAGCTGAGGTAATCCCATTTGCTTTACGGAATATTGATCGACGAGGAATAATAATTCAAAAATCAGCAGAGGCGCACATTGGAAAAATTTTGCCTTGGTGCGTGGTAGAGAGAGAGAGAGAGAGAGAGAGAGAGAGAGAGAGAGAGAGAGAGAGAGAGAGAGAGAGAGAGAGAGAGAGAGAATACCGTTGGATGGTTGAACACAGGGATACAAGCACAGATTTAGGGCTAGATGGGGGGCAGATGGGCATTAGCAGACAGAGAGGTGGTGATAAACGCAGATACAGACACTAACAAGCAAGCAAATGGACAGCCAGATTGCAAGGAGTGAAGCAGAGACAGAGAAAGACAGAGACAGACGTGAGAAGGCAACAAGAGACATAAACTGACATAATAATAGAGAAACAAATATATATATATACACAGACATAACATTGACGTCTAGACATTACCGTGAGGAAAGTAAGATAAAATAAAACAGACAAACAAATGCACACAAATTTTAAGTAAAGGAATAAAGAAGAATAGAGTCTATAATCATTAGGAAGCAGATAGAACCCCAAAGAACACCGCGGACTGTAGTTTCAGAATATTTACGTAGGATCAGTGGGTATTTACAAAGCAAACAAAGAGGCAATCCTGTTTTAGAAGTGTGTGGTTGCTCCCGTTGAGGTAACCAGAGGCAGAATTGGAAAACGATGAATTGAGGCAAAGGAATCCGATCCCGCCATGACAGAAAGGACAGAAAAAAGTCAAGTGGTGAATAGAACGTGTCAGAGTGCAGAATGCGTAAAGTAACGAAGGGCAAATAGAAAAGTAAAAGGTCTTAAGAAAACAAAGGCTTCATAGGTTAGAAAATAAGTTTAACCTGGGAAATAGATAGTTGTATACTAACATAAATACAAACTGAGATCCATTAGAGAGAGAGATAGATAGAGAGAGAGAGAGAGAGAGAGAGAGAGAGAGAGAGAGAGAGAGAGAGAGAGAGAGAGAGAGAGAGAGAGAGAGAGAGAGAGAGAAAGAGAGAGACTTTAAATTTAAATCAATGAAAAAATACAAGCAAGAACCAAGCACAAAAATAAAGTAAAGAAATATGAAGTAAAACAAACACTGAGGCGCCGGCAGTAAAAGGTCATGCATGTAAAAAGAAACTTGAAAAAGTATAGCCACACAAACGAAGGAAATCAAATATATAACAAAGCTTGCTTGTAAAATGAATGAATTGTGTTGCCTGAAAATCCACAGTTACCATTTCTTGAAACCTCTCCTTTGGTTCATTATTTCACCCTTATAAATGCTTCAATTAATCCACTTAGGAACGAAAAAAAAGAAAAAAAGGACAAAGAGTAACAAAAGAAAAAAGAAAAAGAAACGAAAAGAACAAAGAGTAACAAAGGAGAGAAGAACAAAGAATGAAATATGAAGAAAAAGGAAAAACATTGGCGAAGAATATAGATAACAAAGAACAGGTCACAGTGAGGTCGAATGACGGTGAAAATGGTGAAATATGAGACTCAAACTGAATCAAAGTGACAGTAACACACACACACACACACACACACACACACACACACACACACACACACACACACACACACACACAGCTTGGGAGAATAGTGGTTAGCGTGCATGAATGGCAATTGGGAATGTCCAGTTTCGAATCACAGGTCAGATCAGAAAAGAACAAATTCAGAACTGATTCTCTCTCTCTCTCTCTCTCTCTCTCTCTCTCTCTCTCTCTCTCTCTCTCTCTCTCTCTCTCTCTCTCTCTCTCTCTCTCTCTCTCTCTCTTGTATAATATATCTCTGATTGGATCATAATTAAGAAGAAAGTCACCGGCAGAAAAATTGTGGACGCCACCTAAATTTATAATACCAAGGAGGCATTTACGGTTCAGTGAAAACATTTTACGAAGTGTATTGCAACAAACATTTTTCACATTTTCTCTTCGTTGCTGTTATCATGAAAACTCTTTTCTGTCGTGTTTGGACGGTAAAAACTCGTGCTTTTCTTCCTTTTTTGGTATACTATATTTATGTTTCCACGAAATATTTGCGAAGAAAATCATCCTTTGGTTTTACAGTATAGGAGCGAAAGGTATTTCCTTCTCTTTGACATATATCAACGCATGTCTCACGTGCTACCCTCAAAGAAAATAAATTACTGAAAGGGAGTCTTTTTATCAGACGATTTTTTGGTGAAGGCGACGCTTATATTTGATTTACGAATAGTATTGGTGCGCGTATTTCTTCCTTTCTATGACGATTTAAATGTATTTACTTCCTATGAATGTGGAAGGAAAAAAGGCTTACGACTTAAAGTAGTTCTTAAAGATAGAGCACGAGGTATCCTAAAAGAAGAGAGAGAGAGAGAGAGAGAGAGAGAGAGAGAGAGAGAGAGAGAGAGAGAGAGAGAGAGAGAGAGAGAGAGAGAGAGAGAGAGAGAAGCCACTAAAAATAGCACAAGCATACATAGGTGTGGGAAGTTTGTTGTGGTGGTGATGATGGTTCAGACTTTGTTTGCTGTAGTTATTGTATCTCGTTATATTATATTGCCAGAACTTTAAATCTATATATCTCCTTGTCTTCTCTTGCATCATCCACACTTAACGCTCAAATGGGATACTCCAAATACGGAATAGAAAAATATACATGCTATGCCGTAGTAGAAATGACTTGGTTAAAGCGAACGTTACTATTATTCGTATAACATTGCTGGCTTTATATCATAGTATCACCACCTTGCTCTCTATCTTCCTAGGTGATGAACGAAGAGCTCTCCTCCTCCTCCTCCTCCTCCTTCTCTTTCTTCTCCTTGTCATTTCGTCACGTCAACATCAATCTCTGCAGTGACGGCACAAACACACCCACATATCATTGCTCAGCGTCATTTTTACGGTAAGTGAAAGAAACCCCTTCTCTTGTCATCCATGTGTTGCGTGTGTGTGTGTGTGTGTGTGTGTTAGTATCGCATTGTACGCTGCAGCAACATTAAGGAATATTATTTTTATACTTAGTACAGACTTTCCGTATATTTCATTATTTTGGTAATAATATTTGATGTTTTTTAATATTTTCTGTGTTGAAACCGTGAATATGAAATTAGATAGCGTCGTTTTTTCTCGTGCTTTTGAATTTCGTGTAGCTCGTCTTCCTTTACCTAAACAAACTTTCAAAAAGTGTACACGTAAAACGTGAGAATTAATGGCTAACTAAAGCGCCAGGAGCTGAATTACCCGCATACTAATGACTGCCACTTGGGCTAATTACCTCAAGGTGGCTCTTTTTTAAAGCTGGGTGAGTAAAACGAAAAAAAAAGGAGAGAAAAAAACACCAAGTTTGTGTTGGCTAAAAACATTCCTAAACACTCCAGGGGGGAGAGACGAAAACTTATCATCACCGAAATACCACAACGCGGTGCACGAAGTTTCCGCTCTAACCTCGTGCCCGTGAGACTTCTTGCTCCAAACTTTTGTGCTAACATGATGAAATAGATAATAACAGTTCAGTTTTCGGTAGATAATGTGCCTTCACACGTATATAGAGCCAGAGAAGATGTCAAGGACTGTACAAACCGTCGGCGAAGTAACAGGTCGCGTTGTGCCGGCTGGGGCGAGTACCTGAGGGTGCCACGGAAGTGTTCACGATGCAGCGGCCGGCACGCGACTGGCCGCCTCCCGCACCTCAGCGCCGCCGCCCGTCCTTGTCGCCCAGTAAGGATTCCGCCTCCACCTCCCTCACCCTAACCCGCTCCGCACTCCACACACACCACCTCTTTGCGCTCCAGAACTCGTGTTGATCTTTTGCCTCCACGCATTAGATGATAACAAGAGTATTGCGTTGTTCATTAGGGAAAGTCAGTCCGTGATGTCTGCTCAGTGAATGAGACATGTATTTGTTTTTATCCAAATAACTTGTCTGGTCAGTAATAACAGCTTGGACAATACCTTATTAAATTGGCTTGATTTGGAAGTAGTCTAGTTGTTTTTCTTGTTGATCACAGCGGGACCATCCACCTCAAACTCTTGGGCCACCCTGTATTACACGCCATGTGTGAATGGAAGGCTTACATTATGTTGCTGGCCATTTACCTCATGAAGTTCAAAGTTGGTAACTGGAAGTAATGTTTTCTAAAAATTTCTTGCTCCGGGTGACGTTACAACACCTGTGAGACTGCAGCAGTCTGGGATACAAGGATGAATAAAAGCTCCACTCACTTGTTAAATGATTCTCAAAAATATATAGTATTAAGAGTCGATTTTTTTGTATAATTATTTGACGTCATTTTACCTCGTAGCTGCACAATAATTAACAGTTTCAAGACCAACCGGAACATGTATTTTACTCTAACCACGTTTATGCCGGAGTGAAAAAGAAAAATATTGGCATCTTTTCTAAATTTTATGTTTCCAAGCTGTGACAAATCAAATATTCATTATGCAAAAATTAATTATCACCCAGAAAAGGGGGAGGGGTGGGGGTGATGAAGAAGGTGGTAAAAGCGTCAAATTGCCCTCAAAACTCAAGTAAAAGTATATCCCAGTACTATTTTCGGTATTTTTGTTCCGGCTTTACCTTAAAAACATCGTATCTCGACTCACCTATGCCAGACAAGAAAAAAAACAAAAAGAATTAAACCAAACTAAAGAGTAGGCCTAACCTCACACTAACATATTCATAGCCGTGCACGTCGGAGTCTATTTTGGCTTCACCTTAAAAATAGAAGACAGGAAATAAAAGTTAAACCGAAATAAAGAGAAGGCCTAAGCTCACACTAACATATTCATGATCTTGCACGTCGGAGTTGGTCAGGTCAGGGTGTGTGTTGGACGTGTATTCCCCCAGCGTCCGCACACTTGGTCCACATAGAGGCCACGCAGAGACAGTGACAAGTAATAAGGGAATGTGGCGTGGCAGACATCCTGAATCTGTGAGTAATGGTGCTGGAAATCCGCCTATCATGATACTGGAACCCTAGACACACACACACACACACACACACACACACACACACACACACACGGAACCAGAGAGAGAGAGAGAGAGAGAGAGAGAGAGAGAGAGAGAGAGTGTCCCTATCTAAAAAAAAAAAAAAAAAAAAAAAAGAAGGAAACATCAAACATTTTATATATCTTTAATCAGGAATGTTCTATTTTCCATTTCTTTCTTTTCTTCTCTTTAAATGTCTGGGATTAGAAGTTGTTCCTGGTCTTTTGTAGCGTTCGAAACCCAAAGGTGATGAGGCAACCAACCATTATGTGAGTGATCGCCTCCTAAAGTGCTGATTTACATTTTCATGGGCGAGTGGCGGTGGGCACGGAGGATGAGCCTTATTTATGTACAAAATGGGGTGCAATATCTCAGTGTTGGCTGAATAATGGAGGTGTGGGTGTGGTGTGTTTTGTGCCGTAGTCATCACAATGGCGTCTTATCAGTGGCGATTAATTTGACTGGCTTCCCTATTGTTTTGGTTTTAGGGTATATGTGTATGTGTGTGTGTATCTTGACGTTTACAGTGCTTCTTAAGGTGAGGTTACGTTAGGTTCCTCTCTCTCTCTCTCTCTCTCTCTCTCTCTCTCTCTCTCTCTCTCTCTCTCTCTCTCTCTCTCTCTCTCTCTCTTGTCCAAGGTTACTGTTAACTTTTTTGTTATTTGCAGCAGATTTTTCACTATAAGGTAATAATGTAGTGAGTTTTATAGAAGTGATTGTTAAAAGAATGAGATCATCAAAAATACATGCTTTTCCCCATACATCCTTCCCATTTAAGCATCAGCAACACGTTTTCTTTTCATTTCCACTGTTGTTGTTTTAATGTATTGATATGTTATGCATTTTAATCATGAAATTAATCCCTAATTACAGCTACTAATTATCGTAAGCTATTTATCCCGCGTCGATACCTTTCATTTCAAGTACTTATAATGGAGATCAAATATATATTACATATTTAGGAAGATCACTAATTAAGGATTGTTAATTTGATATATTAACTTATTGTATTTTTCTCCATTGTCATCTACAGACTCTTAATGTTTCGATGGCACTTTTTCTTTCTGATCCTATTGTACTTGCACAAATATAGACAAAAAAAGATAAAGAACTTGGCATATATCACCGACTATTATTGGTATTGACTAAAGCCTCCATTTTGTCCTGAAAAATAAAATATGGGGCAGGACTTTCACCTTATCTACCATTGCATTGTTAATAGAGACGCCAAGCTCCCTGTCAGTGTTTACCTTCCTGCATTGTTGTCGTCCTTGTGAAGGGAATGGTGAAGAAAAACAAGATTATATGAAAAAGATATGGAAAGATTAAATTGAACGTTTGTAGAAATCGTGAGTAACCTTAATACTGAAGGTGAGAAACGATGGAAAGCGATGGAAAGAATATGAAGTGAAAAGAGATGGGAGATGAGAGAGAGAGAGAGAGAGAGAGAGAGAGAGAGAGAGAGAGAGAGAGAGAGAGAGAGAGAGAGAGAGAGAGAGAGAGAGAGATGAATGTTGAAATACCGCACAGGAATGAAGGAACTCACAGTGAGCATCGACACGGCATCTTCAACTGATCCTCAGCGACACACACACACACACACACACACACACACACACAGAGTAGATGTAACATTATTTCTAGAGTGGTGGAGCGAGAGAAGCAAATGGGATTATTATTTCAAAACATTTCCAAACCAGTAACTGTTACAGCGCGGTAATATTGAGCCACGGAATAATTGATTAGCGAAAATGCCGCAGTTTTTTCTTATACTTTTTTTTTGTAGTTCTGTATTTGGATCCTTTTGCATCAGTAATAGAAGAAAAAGGGTTAATGTTTTATCAGTAACTATTATCTTGTGTGAGGAGAAGAAAAGGAAAGAGAAATAATTGTAGTGATGCTCCTTTTCTTCCTCCTCTTCCTCCTCCTCCTCCTGGGAAAGAAGAGAGGCTGGGCTGAGGAGGAGGAAAGAGAAAAACAGGAGGGGTTTAATAATGCGAACTCCCCCGTGTAAGTAGAATTAGGAGAGAAAGAAGAATATAAGAAAAAAATCAAGCATATTGCAAGTTCATAAAGTAAAGAGTAATGAAAATATAATTGTACAAAGAACTGAAGAAAGGACAGAAAGTAGGAAAGTGTAAGATGATAAAGTGAGTGAGAAAGTGAGGAAAAAATCAGATAATCAGACGAAGGTAAGGTTCAAGTTTTTTACGTTAGGACACACACACACACACACACACACACACACACACACACACACACACACACACACACACACACACACACACACACACACACCAGCCATCCTCCACAGTCCCCATCACAAGTTGTGCCTTGATTGCGGTCCAGCTCCTCGAGGCGTCATTGTCTTAGGAGTGGATCATCATTAAGTCCATCATGATTGGCTCTTTCCTAATAACCCCGCGCCTTTCACGTGTAGGTTAACGGGTTACATTTCATTCAGTTAGCGCGGGACATGCCAGCAAAGACGAGTAAATTGGATCTAAGTGGCTCCTTCACTTCTCGATCGGTGGCCAAATAGCTTGAGCTCATTAGTTGGCGCACGCTAGACTCTCTCCAAGTTTGGAATACCACGGGACAGACTCTCTCTCTCTCTCTCTCTCTCTGACTCGCCCTATCCTTGTGACCCCAGAGAAAAAAGAAAAAAAAAATAGATGTTCTTGTCGTCAGTAACTTCACATTTCATTTTTAGTGTTTTTGTGGATAAAAGCGAATTTTCTGGTTGCCAACGTATTTATGAATTCTGCTCGTTGTTTATCCAGTGTGTTGACTTGTTTGAAGTTCTGGTGAAGGATTTTTTTATTTACTTGTTGCTTTTGTAATAATTTTGATCATACTGGGATGGTGTTATTCTTTGTTCTGGTGTTAGAGGGATGGTGTGTGTGTGTGTGTGTGTGTGTGTGTGTGTGTGTGTGTGTGTGTGTGTGTGTGTGTGTGTGTTTAACTTGTTTTAGTGCATGTCCGTTTGTGTGTGTCTTTGTTGTTTTGTTGCCGGATGAGAAAATGCATAATTGAGAGTGACAAGCTTTGCGAATCCTGAGTGTACATGTCATTATCAATTTTACCTTTTTTCTCTTTTTTTCTGATGATGTTTTATTATTATTTATATTTACAACGATTCAGTGCTATAAAAAGTACTTATTTCCCATTTAATGTTATTTTTTTCTATATATCTTTAAAAATTAGTGAATATATCTTACTTATATAATGGTTACCTTTAAGTTTAGCATTACGAAAGTGCAAGAAATGATGATTCCTCAACAATCATATTTATCTACATTTTCTCTCTCTCTCTCTCTCTCTCTCTCTCTCTCTCTCTCTCTCTCTCTCTCTCTCTCTCTCTCTCTCTCTCTCTCTCTGTGTGTGTGTGTGTGTGTGTGTGTGTGTGTGTGTGTGTGCAAGCACCTAATATGTGTCTGTGTTCCTACTGTAAAATAAAGAAATTATGTAGGATTTCTTAACGAGGTTGCGGATGTAAAGTGAAAAGCAAAAGTAAAGTATTAGAGATAATTAACACAGGAAAGCATACCATTGGTCGGCCGTGCACTCCCTCCCTCTTGTATCATTGTTGGTCTTTTTCCTGCAGCTCTTGCCGGCGGTGTACATTGATGTTAAGCTCAGAATATACCTACTTTCTTCTCATTTAGCGCAAAAAGAAACCAGGAAGAGGAAGGATCAGTTACAAAGGTTGATTCTATATGCAAGGAATGTAATAGTGTTATCACAGTTCCGCTCTTTTATCTTTTTCTCGTTTTATTGTTATCTGCTTTCTATCATTATGTATTTCATCGTTTGCTTTCAGTTAAATAAGCTTTGCGGATTTTATTTTTTGCTGTTTTCATTTGACAACGTATTGATAATGTGTGTTTTTTTCGATAATGAGTATAAAGGCGCTTATAAGTGACGTGGTAAATGTATAACGCTTCGATAGTTGGGAGTTTTATGCAGGAGCGGACAAATGAGTGATAGCGAGGAGAAAATCGCTCATTAGTCAACAAATATCGGATTTTTTTTTCTTCTAATTGTCCGTCACAGTAAGGGCGTCGGTAGTGAGTTGCAAAGCACAGTTCAGTGAGCACACACACACACACACACACACACACACACACACACACACACACACACACACACACACACACACACACACACACACACACACACACACACGGAACAGGAAATTCAGGCAAGGCAGAAATATCTCACAAGGGAAAGAAAAATAACACAGCTCGTTTCATCATTGACTAAGAGGAAGGCAGTAGAACATCCCGCCATTTGCACGATAAATTGCATCTTTTTTCAGAATGGCTCTGTGTTTCATTCTCCCTGCCGCGTCCCTCCTTCCAGCAGCGGAGACGGGGTTATGGCGGGGTCTGGGGGGCAAGGGGTCGGGGGGGTGGGGGGGGGCAGGGGAGCTACGAGAGGGAACGTTGGCCCGTGTTCAGTGAGACGTTGGGATCGTGCGGCCGAGAAGTGACTGTCGTGCTTGTCTGTGTAATGGAGGATAATGATTGTTGTTGTTGTTGTTGTTGTTGTTGTTGGTGGTGGTGGTGGTGGTGGTGGTTGTGGTGGTGGTAGTGGCGGTGGTGTCGTTGCTGCTACTGTTATTGTTGTGTATATGGTGATAAGAGCTAAACATGTAGACAGATAGTTAGTTACTTAGATAGGAAGATGGATAAGTAAATAAATGAATAGATGAATGGATAGATAGATAGATAGATAAACGACGCAATCATTCGTCACCTGACACTTAATATCATCCCCTCCCCGGATTTCCTTAGTACTCAGGAAGCACTATAAATACCCTCAAATATCCCTTTAAATCTCCGACATCCTAAGATCCCAAGGAAAAGATTCACGTCACTGCGTAAAGTCAAGGTATCAAGTAGGCAAGAGAACAACAATACCAGAGCTGAGCAAACTGATCCCCACGTACTATACTTTATCTACACGCCAGAGTCAGGTTACTACGTCTTCCTTTGCACAATACTCGTCCCTTCCAGCTCCTTCTCACGCACCCTGCAACACTTCAGGCAGCGTAGGAGGCGAAGGAAGGAATGGGGAGAGGGAAGAAGGGAAGGAGGGGGAGGTCAGGCGGGAAATATGTGTTATAGCATAGTGGAGCCTCGCAGCATCCCAGTCTTGGCAGCTTCAACATATGTAGGAGCGTGGCAGTATTAATTTAATGCAATCAACTTACAAGAGAGGGGAAAAAAAGCTAAATTATGTTTACCCGAAGATAACAGTGAAGGGAAGAAAATTTAATTAAGTATTTTGTGCCTGGTCTCTCTCTCTCTCTCTCTCTCTCTCTCTCTCTCTCTCTCTCTCTCTCTCTCTCTCTCTCTCTCTCTCTCTCTCTCTCTCTCTCTCCTTTTTCTTCTTTTGTCTTCGACACTTGTTATTTTTGTTGCCATTGTGTTGGCGTTAATGGTGACGGGAACATTTTCTTATTCCTTCTTTTGTTGTTGTTGTTGTTGTTGTTGTTGTTGTTGTTGTTGTTGTTGTTGTTGTTATTATCATTACCATTCTAATTATTATTATTATTACTATTATTATTTAGACCATTGTAGAAATGACTCGCGAAATCCCTTCCAGGAAAGTAATGGGGTGTGTCTGTAAAGTGTAGAGTGGCCTCAGTTTGTAAGGTCTCTTGATAGTAAAAGTTTGGAAGATTCACGAGTCTCGAATGTTGAAAACCGTGGACGAAAGACGAAATACATTTGGGTTTAGTAAAAAAAAAGATGAAAGCACGAAGATACTAGTCAACTTTTTCATATTATAGTGGACAAAAATGGAGCTATAGTAGGAAAAAGTATTGTGTAAAATGCTGACAGGTGAAAGGTAGTAATGGTGTAAAAGGTACTGAAATATTGACAGGGAGGGGATATTAGGCGTAAATGTTCTAAAACACGTTTGTTAAGATAAGACTAATTAATGAGATGAATGTACTTTGCTGTTTTAAGAAGAAGAGTGCTGTATGAGGCCTTTACTCGGCAAGTACTTTGCAGAAAGGAAAGGTTGTTGGGAAATCTCTTGAGAGGAGAGATGGTTGAGGAAGACGTCACTGTGTTTGTGAATTCATTAAAGATGATTAGGAAGAATTGAGGCAAGATTTGAAAATTGTCCAGGGCAGAGGAGAGGTAGTGAGTGTTGTTAATTAAAGGTGCAGCGGGTGCATTAGGTCACCGGGGAGAGAGAGCCTCGGTCACGACGATGTTGGTTTGTTAAGTAGTACTGGAAAAAGCGTACATTTTTTTTTTCATAAAGAAAATCTGTATATCAGTATAAAATGTATGGGTACCAGCAAGTATCATAGAGAACAATGACTTAGTGCATACTCGTGATACAAAGCAGATGGTGCAGGTGTAACCCGATGTTTGGTGCTGCTTGAAGCTTATATGTGTGTGCGAGGAGCGCTACCCATCTGCCATGTGGCGCACAAATTAGATTAGTTGATAAGGATGATTGTTTGCTTTTAGCACTATACTCGCTGGCAATGCAGCACATATAAGTGTGTTTCAAGGAGTGTGAGTACGTCGTAATTTTGTTAGGCTCACTGTCGGATTATCAAAATTGCTCATTGGATGAAAGTGTAAAAGAGTGTTGGCCGGGGTAATATTTTGTTTAATAAGAATAAACTCTAAAGAGAAAAGTAATTGCGAACTAAAGGAGGAAGGTGCTGTGTGGAGTATTGTGAGGGAGGTAAAGAAATACGTTATCTTATAAAGGTTGTGTTGAAAGGCGTGATACGATGTATTTATTAGCTTATTCCTGTAAACTTGACGAAAAGTGCATGTGTCTTACTAGTAAAGCATCGCATCTCATGAGACCGAAAATGTAATGTTTTTGTTCGTTTTGCATCTACTCGGACGTTTTTATGCTCGTGCTCTATCTAACTGTTACGCAACTCGAAAACAAAAGCCCAAGGAGGAGATTAATGGATCTGGGGAAGTATAATGAGAAAGGGTTGGATCTCCTGTGTTTAATTAGTGGTGGTCCTCAGGTGGAGCGGGAAGAGGTGTCGCAAAGGTTAAGGAAAAAGGTATTTTCTGATTTACATCTTCATCATAAAAAGTAGAGGCTTCGTGTTTCTTCTACATCATGATTATAGTTGTATGGGAGTCCTGTATACAGATACATACACATACATACATTAAAAATATATTTCTAGAAATCGTTTTAATTTAAAATGAAATTATTATTGTCTGCCACTTTGATGTTTATTTGAATTTCATTCGTTTTCTCGTGGATTTGCTCTTTCATATGATAAGTGACGATAGATATCAATGCCAAATTATTTATGTATGTATTTGTTGTGTTGTTTATATATTTAGATATTGATATTAAACTGAATTAAAGAATAGGATAAGAAATAACTAATTAAAGAGTCCGTCTTGATGACATTATACGTTTGGCCACAATAAGGTTGCGGCAGTGATCAATGAGTGCGGGGCGGCAAGGGGATGGTGGTGGGCAGGAGGGGCGTGGGGAGGGACACTGCAGCTCAGTTATCTGTGGTTGTCAGGCCTCAGGGTCACTTCAGCCATCGTGGTTTGAGTAATTCTTCTTTATCTAATTAGCTATTCATGGAAGTCTTTCATAATGATAGGGATTATCCTTAATGTGAATCTTATTAAATGCTTATTGTATATGTATGGAAGAAATATAGAATTGATTTTCCAGAACGAAAAACGTGATTATAGCTATAGGAAAATTATATAATGTTTTCATATTTATTTTCTTGTGACAGAAACAAATATCTGAGAGAGAGAGAGAGAGAGAGAGAGAGAGAGAGAGAGAGAGAGAGAGAGAGAGAGAGAGAGAGAGAGAGAGAGAGAGAGAGAGAGAGAGAGAGAGAGGTGGGGAGGAACACAGGTACAACATACAATATTACCAAAAATCGAGAGGAAAAGGAAAGTAAAGTCTTTCAAAACTAAGTTCAACAACTCTCTGATGGTCGCTGTCAAATATGTATAGTCATGGAACTCGAATGGGGAGGTGAGCTTTTCTTGAATGGCCATATCCAGAGTTGCATTGATGTCAGTATATAAAGAATGCCTGTATTGCAGTGTGTGTGTGTGTGTGTGTGTGTGTGTGTGTGTGTGTGTGTGTGTGTGTGTGTGTGTGTGTGTGTGTGATTTTACTGATCTGTGTGTGATTTTACTCTACTGTGTGTGATTTTACTTATCTTTTCACTTTATTATATTTTACTCTGGCTGTGGGAAAGATAAGATAACGCAGAACCACAGACCAGAGGCGCGCTTGACAAAAAGTAAAATCTACAGCTTAAATGAAGCTCGAGGACACATTAACGAGAGACAAGAGAGATAGAGTGGACTGTGAATGAAGAGCAACGCTACTGGAGAGTATAGTTATATGGATACATAAAGTGAAATGATGAAAAAATGGATGTATGATTAAAGCAATGATTTTGTATAACTAACCCCCCCCCCCCCCACACACACACACACTCACACACGAAAATTTTCACCAGCTCTGTTATCTTTACCTTACGTATTCATACTTTACATTGAGATAAACCATGAGTGTAAATTAGTGTATTTTTCTCTTCAGGATATTACGGTTATGTATTTCTTTTTATGGATGTAGTTTTTTTTTCAATAATGATCGTGACTTCATCAACTAATCGACGTCTTTATACATCCATGAAAATCTCCATTTTGTATATTTTTTTTCATATGTAGTAATAAAATGTTTTTGTGCGTAAGAATTTTAATAGCTCCACTGAAATCAATCAATCCTCGCTAACCTCCCCGTCTGCGTTCGTCCAGAGCTTCCCCGTAGCGCGCCAATATTGATGGTGCTGAAAATACTGCATCTACCAGGGCTTTTGCCCTTTATTTACAGGGCGGTGTAACTTTCGGGACTTTTTCATTAAAACACTGAATCATGAGTGTGCAACTGAATGTATGTGGACAACAGGCCTTTATTTACTGTGCTGTACTGATGTTTCCCTCACAAAAATTTGTGTTCACCAGTGGATGTGTTTAGCAGTTGTTCCCGTGTTTTATGATAATGACTGAGAGGACAATATTAGAAGGAAATTCTTTTTGCATCCTGACTAATGTATTATAATGTTGTCATCCGCAGTGTATGTTTACTTCTCCATTGAATGTTTGTTTTGATTTGTGTTGGTGAGATGCGAATGGATGAAATAAAGTATCAATGCCGGGCACAATAATCTCTTAATTAGCAAAGTTGTCCAAAGCCTTTGATAGTTAAGATTAAAAACGGAAACTTCGAAATAAATCTGCTCATTTACATTTTTTTTTTATAAAGTAAGCGTTTATAAAAGTGGAAAGTATAATGGATCCATATTAGAATGCATAATGTGATAAGTGTTTACGCTTGTGGTATCTACATTTGGATTTAAATCTACAGAACGAAACCTTCACGCCATCACACCGCCAACTGTTGATGAAGTGACAAAAAACAACTCTAAGTATTTTTTTCACTTAATTTGTTGATGTTTCCTTTTTTTCTCATTTTTACCTAAAATTTAGCACACAACAAAGTATTACAATCACGTAGTCACAATGAAAGCATCAACTAATGTCATTCCCGTCATAGCAACACATATAGATAGAAAAAAAGTCTAAGTGCCACATGAACATGATTTGGGAAGGATGCGTCAAGAAATGGTGGTAAGATAAGAACAGTAGTTAAGTAAATGACATCGTGGAGGCCATGGGAGGAAAGTGTACATGAGGGTCATCATTAGTGAAGTTGTTTTGACCTTGAAATATTGCAACAGCGCTATCCCAGACAGACAGACAGACAGAGAGAGAGAGAGAGAGAGAGAGAGAGAGAGAGAGAGAGAGAGAGAGAGAGAGAGAGAGAGAGAGAGAGAGAGTCGGACCAGCAATCGATACACAGGGAAGAGAATGCTGCGTCTCTTTTTGCGTCAGGGGAGGAGGGTTGCGACTCTGATGGGATAGCAATCCTGCTTTTGTGTGTGTGTGTGTGCGTGTGCGTGTGCGTGTGCGTGCGCGTGCGTGCGTGCGTGTTCGCTCCAGAAGTCCATGAATTCACCTTCAAAAACAAATAAAACGTGACAAAGATGTTTTTATGTCGTTGTTGTTGTCTTCCTTGTTGTTATCATTATTATTATTATTATTATTATTATTATTATTATTATTATTATTATTATTATTATTATTATTATTATTTCATATTTATAATCATGATCTGCATACCGTCATTACAATTACTGTTATGAGTAGCTCCGATACAGCAGTGGTCATTCTATAGTTTCGTGTGAGCATTCCCGCGCTCTGCCTCCGTTCTCACGCCTCAGTACGCTGTTAATTTTGTTTTTTGTTACTGTGGATCACGTATATCGACCACTGCGGCAGTCACCTGTCAGAGCAAATGGCCGTGGTTGTGCTGGAGACGCGGATACAACCTTCACTCCAATCTGCGTGTATGAATGGATTCCGTTCTCTGGGTTCCCTTAGGATTTCCCAAATACTCCTCAGTGTCCCTGTGAGTTACATTTACCTTCCGTCCTCAACACGCAACCACCCAGCCAGCGATTCATATATACATTTTTCTCCCCTCCAGTCCTGCCTTGTCTTCCTTGGTATCACAGTCTTATCTCCCCTCGTCCAGATGTCAACTTAAAATCAGAACAATAGCTTGCCTCCGTCACCAATACCATTTCTCTCTCACGCTCCCTACTTCTCCTGGCCTACTTCCTTTTATGGGCATTTCAGCGTGGAGTTTTGGTGGACACACATTTTGTTGTGACCACAAATATGTACAGTTATACTTGTAATCAAAGTAAAACTAAGCTTTCAACTTGGATTCACATTTTTAAACCTTTTATTTTTTCACTGTGATTATTTTTAGAGATCAGATATGCTTAAAAGTCCATACGAAGAGAAAATACAATACACAGAGAGAAAAGGTGTAACATGGTGTCCTGCTTGCATGTCTACATACATATTTTCACCTATTTTCATTCAGAAATTTCTATAATCTCTGTATTGAGTCGGTACTAACAGCTTCATTGCTGGGTTTATTACATTCATCTAGTTGTCTGTTTGATAACCAATTTCTTCTTATCCTGTGTTAATGTAATTCTTATATGTGTTCTTCTCCAAACGATGCTACTGAACGCTATGATGATAAAAACTCTTGAAAATGACAGCTAATGCCATTGTAGTCTGTCAGAGGTACTTCATGGATTCTGCCTTACATTATTTCTATTATTCATTCATCATCACTAATATGTTGTAATTTTTTTTCGTTTATATTGTCAACTTTGCTCTTGAATGAATAGTTCTGTCTGACACACAGACTACCAAGCTCCCAAATTTCACTAGTTGACGCTTGACATTGTTGAGAGAGAAAACGGATCTATCCACAGAGAACGTCCACGAGTTCAATGGTAACTAAAGAAAACTCTAAACACAAAGGAAGTAACGATTATTGTTGAATACTTCTTGTCTTATATATATATATATATATATATATATATATATATATATATATATATATATATATATATATATATATATATCATTAATAGTATGTTTGATAGAAAGTCAATGGCAGTTTTCAGAGCAGGAAA
>CM035191.1:13783348-13794806 GCA_020233015.1 Callinectes sapidus
CGGCTTGCTGCGTGTGCTTTAAACTACCTAATACTGAGTGAAGAGGAAAATATATTGGGTGTCACTGAGTTATGTAGGATATTTCGTCGCTGTTGTTGTTGTTTTTGGTGGTGGTGGTGGTGGTGGTGGTTTGTGTGTGTGTGTGTGTGCGCGTGTGCGCGCGCGCGTGCGTGCACCAACGTTGACCCTGTTATTTTGAGGAGGAAAAGTTGGTCAGAGATGATGACCGTAAGACACTAATGAGGGGAAGAAGGAGCAGAATAGCGAAGAAAGGACCAGGCTGCTGCTGCACAGAACGAAAGGAAAGAGATGGTGACTGAGAGGTGGAGAATGTTGGAAGTGAAAGGGAAGCAACTCTCCTAACGACCACACTCATTTGTATGGAACAAGGGTTACAGGTTCAGCTTAAAGAGTGTGGTAAAAATAGCAGACTCTTACTTACCCATTCTTCACTGTCACTCACATAACTTAAGTGTCACGATAAATAAGCTCACAGCAGGATAAAAATGTAACTTTTACTTTCTCAACAAATTAATTTCCTCAGGCCATCCGTTTTTACTTATAAAATTCTAGGAAAATTACGTTTATATTTTGTAAAAAAAACTCGCATGCATTTTTTTTCGTTTGAAAAGTTGAAAGATAAAGCTGATGTATAAAAAAGTAAAAGCTTGTGTTCGTGCGTTCGTGTGTGTGTGTGTGTGTGTGTGTGTGTGTGTGTGTGTGTGTGTGTATTTGGGAAATGGAGCTAATCAGTTCTGTAATATTCAGCTTTTTTTCCTTGCGCTCTTGCCTCCCTCCCATTCCCTTATCGCAGCCCCGCCCGTATCACTCCCCAGCTGTCAACGCAACATTCCCCTTCACGCCTCACCGCATTAGATAAGCAAGTAAGCAATGACCCCGCCCGCCTGTTTGCCTATTTGTTATTTTTTCATAGAGTTGAGATACAGGAAGACTCCATATTTGTGTACATCAAGAAGCACGCGCAATCACACACACACACACACACACACACACACACACACACACACACACACACACACACACACACACACACACACACACACACACACACACACACACAGGAATGTATAAAAAACGAAATCACGCATATAGTTTGACAGAAGGAAATGTGAGAATAGTAATGAGTTATGAGGAAGTGTACCTAAAGAGACGTAGTAAGATAACTAATTCTTGTCAACAAACTGGCGGAAATGTAGTTATTTAGGTAAAGAAATAAAGTAAAGTGATATCGTAAATGGTTATATGACACAGACTGGCTGACAGGTAGACGAACAGACCAACCAGAATGCAACTAATTTATAAATAAAAAAAAAATGAAATGAAATGCATCACAGTTTAGTTTTTACAGTCGGCTCTGACGCATTTGTAAAGATATTACCATGTTTTGCATATCTCTTATTACATTAAATTGTTGCCTTTGATGTTGAGATATGCGTGTTTAAGTACGTGTCTGTCGGTGTGTGTGTGTGTGTGCGTGTGCGTGTGCGTGTGCGTGTGCGTGTGTGCGTGCGTGCATGCTCTTCCTCCTCCTCCTTCCTTTTTTCTTCTTTTTCCATTTTCTCCACCCTCCCTTCTGCTTATCTTATTCCCAGCTTTTCCACATTATCCCCCCCCTCCCCACCTCCCCCTCCTCCTCCTCCTCCTCCTCCTCCTCCTCCTCCTCCTCCTCCTCCTCCTCCTCCTCCTCCTCTAGCTCTATCCTTCTTTCTGCTTTCCTTATCCCCACTTCTTCCTCGTCCTCCCTTCTTTTCCTACTCTTCCGCTTCCTTCTCGTCTTCCTTTCCGCCTCATCTCCCTGCATGCATTATCTTCCCTCCACTCGCACATATCTTAAGATAAAACATCCTCACATTACCCTGAAGGTCCCTTAATCTCCCTGCTGCGTGGCCCCAACGCTCCGCCGCCTCCTTTTGCGAATTCACTTCATTTTATTCTTCTCGCTGTCACCAAACGCTTCCTCCACTCTAAATGCTTTATAATCGTGTCTTATGTATTTTCTGTTGCATATCGTTGTGTTGTTTTCTGAGAGGGGTGTGAAATTGTGGATTGCGTTGATGAATTTCTGTGTGTATGAGAGAGAGAGAGAGAGAGAGAGAGAGAGAGAGAGAGAGAGAGAGAGAGAGAGAGAGATAGCAAGGATATTTATTGTGGCAGTTTAATCATCACAACGCCGTCGCTCTTCACTGGCTGGCAAGACGGCCGCCCCAGTCTGGCAACTTTTGCTATCCATCAAGCGAGGCGGCCCAGAGAGCATGGCCGCCAATTCACTCACTTTGGCGTAAAGGAATCCGTCTCGTGCGGGCCATGGCGGATGTGGGTGTGGCCAGAATGTCAATAATCTTGTCTGATTCTAGTCTGGTCTAGTCTAGGTTGGATTAGTTTCGAGGTATATTAGCGATGAAGTTAATGAAGTGAAATACCGCCATGGTACAGTGGAACCACTTGCGCTCTGGGGGCCTTGGGATCCCACACACACACACACACACACACACACACACACACACACACACACACACACACACACACACACACACACACACACACACACACACACAGACACACACCTTCGACATGTACAGCATGTTATACTACTGTGCTCTTCCTTTATGCATCACGGCAGCCCAAGTTACCTCAGTTCCTCAACCAATTACTTCCGGGTCGTGGTCTTGTCTAGCCGTGCGTGTGAGCGATGCATCCTTCAGCGCAGCTCGGAAGTCACCGTGTTTAAAAACATTATTTGGACAAGATATAGTTTATTAACGTGGCATCTTATTATTTGATCATCTGAATTTTTTATAACTTACTAGAGAGAGAGAGAGAGAGAGAGAGAGAGAGAGAGAGAGAGAGAGAGAGAGAGAGAGAGAGAGAGAGAGAGAGAGAGAGACTTTAATTTGTTCATTTTCGTGTAACAGAATTGTTCTTGTATGTGTCTTCGTGGAGCTTTCTTGTCGTTGTTTCTGTGTCAGTACTCTCTAGACTCTTCGAAGGAGAGAGGGAGCGTGGAAGAGAAGAGAACAAGAGAAAGGTGTCAACTTACTTCAGGACACTAATGTACTCTCAGCTGCACGGTTCTCGTAACTTCATCAAAACTTTTACAGTACAGTTTCTTGCCTCCTTCTTTATCTCCCTTTTTTTTCGTTGGACATACTTGCTAAATCTTAACATTATTATTTGTCTCTTAAAAGCATTTCTATTTCATAGAAACTACATTTCAATGAATGAAATAAGCTGCTTATTGCATTTTATGTGTCATTGAATTTTTTGATTGCATACACGGATGTGTAATTATTTATCCAGCGAAAGGAAAAGCAAATAGAAACATTGAATAATTTGAATATATGTGAGATAAATGGAATGAAATATAATGATAGAGAACAATGAAAAAAGAAAAGAAAAAAAGAAGGCATTCACAATAAGATAGATACAAGACGGTGTTGAAAAGTGTAATAGCGGATTCATAAGGATTGGATTACTAAGATGCAAGATAATTTCTCAAGTAGAAAAGCATGTGGAAATATAGATAGTAGTATTTGCATAATGTTACGTTACCTATTGATTTCTTGTCACAAACACTATGGTGTTTTAAGTTCTAGTCAATACATCATCAGTTCCCATAATAGTGTTACTTAAGTTAAGAGTAAGTGCAACACTGAAAAGCCAGGTCCGTTTTTCTCTCTGAGTTGCTGCAGCTAATGTAGCTCGTGACTTGCATTTCGGGGATGCGGACCTTGTAATTTGCTCCTCGCAACACAATTCACGCGATGTAAATGTGGAAAGAGATCGCTTAAGATAAGTAATTGCAGCAGAAACAGTGAAAGAAAACAGGAACATAGGTACCTATTTGCAAGGAAAATATACTGACAAAGAAAATTGAATTGATTAATCAGAGCAGATACCAGAAATATATAACGTGGAAACTGTGAATGAAATATATAAATGGAATAGACTCTATTTGTTTTGTCAGAAACTGTGACGAAAGGAAAGGACAAAATAGGAATAAAAAAGGAATAGCGAAGAAGCGTCCCTGTCAGGACCTTTGACGTCCCTTGAATGAAAGGTATTGGCTTTCCTTTCCAGTCACGTTTGTATCTCCACGCCTCAGGGCATCAGGTCATCCGCCCGTCTTGAAGGTGGACGTGAACTTCCAGGGAACAGTAGTAACGGGCCCCACAGGCAAAGATCTAGCGTGTCATTGCGTCTTTGTACCCACGGAAGGGGTCAGGATTCGTTAGAACGGTCTGTATGGGCTGAATATTGAATGGCAAGTTGTTTGGCACTGAATGTGGTGAGCGTGTCATAGGATGATCTGTAAAGTGATGGAACTTGAAACTTCCTCTTTCGAACTCCTAATTTGAGATTATTTTCAATGAGTTTTGCAATACTTATGAAGCATAATAGATGTGGATAAGAAAAATGCAATGACTAGAACGTCCCTTAGTAACACCTCATAAAGTCATCATCGGTGTTATCTGAATTACACTAAGCGAGAACTTGATAACACGTGTGACACAGTAACTACTGATTATTTGCAGTATCGTGTAGTGCAACTCACTCGATTGTCCAGTCGCAATAACGTAATGGATCACAGTACAGACAGTGTCATTACCCTATGCTGGCACAATCACTTTCCATATAGCTACTCCTGCCACGCGCTCAAACACACACACACACACACACACACACACACACACACACACACACACACACACACACACACACACACACACACACACACACACCGGCTTAGCTAAGTGGCAATTCACTGGATAGATAACTAGTGTTATAATTGCATACATATATGTATCAATAGTAATTAAACTGATTTTAGAGGATCAGGTCTTGATATCACGAAGACTTCATTATTTGTAGTAAATGTGTCATGATTTTAAAGGGAATGGTGATCATTTATTGTGATTTTCTTCATTGCTACAGCCGTAATAGTACTGTACACCTTTGCTAGGCTCAGTATTTTTTTCCATTGCCAGAAACACTCTTTGGGTCAGTTAGTTTCCATGTTATTGCCTTTTCCAGAGTGGGATGGGTCAAAGGTTTCTCATCTCATTAATTTCCTGATTGCCTCTATTTCCTGACTCTGCTGCAATCCTATATACTTTTTTCTACCCCGTAACATTATTTGTGTAGTAAATTTAGTGCTGCAGCAGATCAGAATTATGATATTACCCTTATGTTCATGTAAATTCTGCTAATTTTTCTGCAATGCGTTGGGTCAAGTCTGCCTGCAATGTCAGGGTGAATGTGAAGAGAGAGAGAGAGAGAGAGAGAGAGAGAGAGAGAGAGAGAGAGAGAGAGAGAGAGAGAGAGAGAGAGAGAGAGAGAGCGAGTACAATGCAACCATTTCATCAACTTTTTGTTTTAAAAGATCACTTGTGACAGCAGACTTTATTTTCTTTACAGAACCTAACTGAAGATTTGCACGAAAACAGAAAGAATTGGATCTCATCCTCCTCTCACCAACAGAAGGAAAAGGTAAGTGAGCTTTGCTATGTTTCTTAAAATTTTCTTAAGATAAAAAATGTGAAAATCCTAATTTGACGGAGCCAGCCACGGCACTTACCAGCAGGCATGAATTAGGCCCACCACCAGACGCCGAGCAAGGCTGTGCTGGACTGTATCTGAAACTGACGGCTGGTCTTACCTGTAATCATTTGTTTCGCGCAGGATTTTTGTTTACCTCAGTTCTCTTCATCGGTTTCCGATCAGGGCAACTCATGCAGGAAACTCTCCTACTTTTTGTGCCTCATTCCTCACATTACAAATACCTTGGATAGCGGAGCAAAACAACATGCCAATAGTCTGCCATTTATCTTATCAGGCAGCAGGTTGAAAAAGGTGAAGTTTTTATATATTTTGTATGGATTGAGAGCAATAGAGTAACTGATCACTTATGATGAGAGGGGAAACAAAGAGCCTGCCTTGGTGTTGGAGGACACGTGCCAGCGTTTGGGTTTTCAAAATATAATATTTATTGTGGCCGTGGAAGTAGCGATCACCAGTGAACCGTTAATACTTTTTTCAGAGCGTTTATTTTATTTTTTATTTTTGTGACTGCATTTACCCTTCTACCGCATCTTTTTAAACCGTTTTACTTTCCAAACATTTTACACCCTCAAGCTTTCTAAATTCATGAATGCGAAATACAAAAATGTTGTGTTAATTTTGTACAGACTGAAAATTTGACGGCCGCACCGCTCTCTATAGTGTTGCAGCCAATTTTGTGTCTGACAACGGTAAGAGGAGGAAGATTAGTGTCTCATACCGCTCCAGTTCATGATATTCCTTACCGACTAAAGAGAACAAGATTATAGGTGTGATGGTGGTTAGTGGAGGGGAGGTGTCCATGACTCGGTTCTATGGAGAGAAGCATATGTAGAGCGTGACATGAATAGTTTGTGATCTGATGCGTGCACCATTTCGTTGGATAATCTCTTCCTCTTTCAGGGTCTGAGGTGGGTTTAATGTGTCTCGTGTTCTCTACATCCCTGCAGCCACATTACACCCTTATTATTGACATGTGTGGTATATACATACTTATACATGATATACTTACATGATATATCTACATACTTTTTTGGGACCATAGAGATGAAACAAGGAATATATTCAGTGGTAAATGTTACATGATTCGAAAATAAAGATGGACTTCATAGGCTGATAATATGATAAATAAACAATGAAGCAGTCTGCTTTACGATTTGGATTCATCATACCTTCTCTCTCTCTCTCTCTCTCTCTCTCTCTCTCTCTCTCTCTCTCTCTCTCTCTCTCTCTCTCTCTCTCTCTCTCTCTCTCTCTCATACACTCATATTTTCTGGTAATATTTTGAGCGCATAATTCAGTGTCAGAATATCCGTGCCTTTATGACGCTTTTCTTCGGCGGAGTATATAGAAAGGTTCTTCTTATATTATGTCGTGCGTTTGTTGAAGAGATTAAATTCTGGCTTATTATTAAAGCATCGCGCTCTCATCGAATGCTCATCCTGGCGGTAATATAAATAGAAAATTCTTAATGACGACATAAGGATTCAGGTATTATGAAGGAGAGAAGAGAATGACGGGAAAGATGAGCGTGAAAGTAAAAGACGAGAAAGAATGTGAATTTTAGAATTGCTGGAATGGGGGAAGTGTTCATAACGAGAAAAAGAGAAGCACTGAGGAAATAATTTAAAATCGTGGAGTTTATGAACAAAGGAGAGGTGAGGGAGATTAAAAGACAGATCAAAAGATAAGCAGGTAAGGAAATTTAGCTGAAATCTCTCCTCATTCCTTGTTAGATATATTTATAGCAATCCTCTATGTGCCTCTTACTGCTGATACAAGTCCCTGCAAGTCGCCTCAGTATAACGGCTGTAGAATGTTGTCCAATAAACTCCCAACGTACCAGTGCGTCACCATTGGACAAATCCTTTCATTAGTTCCACCCAACAATATCGCTTGTATTGCCATTAATCCACCAGAACAATATCGCCTCTCAGGGACCAATGACCACCACTCCACTATTATCCACTAAGGTCAGCCCCTTCCCACCACCACCGCCACCACCATCACCACCACCATTACCACCGCAGAACCCCCCATTAACCTACAGGGACACCGATGCTCACAACACTGCACTAGTATCCTTGCTGCTATTAATCTTGCACCACAACACAGACCACCAAAAACACTGTCCGGCAACACTGCCTTCTCTGCCAGCCCTCCCCTCCCCTGCCCTCCCCTCCCTTCCCCTCCCCTCCTACACAAAGTCAGCCACTCGAGCAGCCTTGGAAACTGAGGCTCATCTCTCTGGGCCTGACACTAACCCACGTGCTCGTTCACTCAAGCACTAACTCACCGCCTGACTCGACCCACACACCAAGCGCTGGTGGTATTGGCGGCACACAGCGTGGTCTGGCCACTATTTTGTATGTTTTTGTATACAAGTTGATTATCTTTCCTTCACTATCATGGCGCACTCTAGCAGATCATGTATATACGGTGCTTTGGTATTGTAATGTAGAAATATCTTTCCTTACCTTATTTTATTTAAACATTATGTGCTTTTTACGGGAATATGCGGGCTAAAGAAGACCTCCTATCTAAAAGCCCACCTATTTTGGAACCATTACCACGAGAGGAAGCCCTTCCTTCCCTCAGACCGTGGTCAGGATTCGAACCCATGCGCATGGGGAATCCCTCGGTCCCCAAAGCGGGCGTGATTCCAATATACCAGTATTTCTACTACTACTACTACTACTGCTACTACTACTGCTACTGCTACTGCTACTGCTACTTCTGCTCCTGCTACTACTACTGCTACTACTGATAATTTTGCGACTGCTACTCACCAGCGTGAATATGGAATGTCAGTGAAAGGAAAGCCATAATTTTATACATTTATGTAAAACTTGTTAATATAATTCTATCAACAGGGGGAGCACAAAAACGTATTCAATAATTAGATTGTCCTTGCTGCGTATACTTTAAATGTCAGAGGAAACAATACTTGGCCAGCATCTGAATTAGGGTACTTGACGTGACGGATATGCTGGTAAGGTGCATAAAAGCCAAACAATGAAACGGAACGCTTTTCTTAGCATATATTTTTTTATTTTCAGATTGAAAGACAGAAAGAAAAAGAGATATATAGATAAATGTTATGAAAATGAGTAGATAATAAAGATCAGATTGAAATGTACTTTTATAAGACTGGTGACGACATGGCTGGGTTACGCTTATATGTGTTGCTAGTTCATGAGGCCTTTCTTGCCATGTATTTTGACGCCAGTGTAAGTATGCTTCAAAGTATTATATTATCTTGTAAACAGACAACTGCGTGAACCAGAAATATAGATCGTTAACGCTTATTTTTCCCATCCGAGTATTTTTATTATAGTATTCAGATGTAACATGAGAGTCACGGTGTACAATGGTAATTAACCTTCGTTTTTTTGCCTGGAAATTCTATACCTCACATATTACGTTTTGAGATTCGACCCTGCACGTTCACTAAATCCATTTTCACCTCCACTCGTGTCACGCATATCTAACAAAGAAACACCATCCACTCCACGCTCTCTCGTGACTATTACCTCTCCCTCCATCTCATACACTGTCCTTCCCTTTCATATTTCCACGTACTCTGCCGGAGCGTCCACTTGTACTGTACCTACACACACACACTACACACCTACCCTTCCGTGTTATCTATCTCTCACTTTTCCTTGTTTCTCCCATCAATACTCCCTATCCTCTTACTACATCGCTTCACCTTTTCCATGCCTTCTCTCTCTCTCTCTCTCTCTCTCTCTCTCTCTCTCTCTCTCTCTCTCTCTCTCTCTCGCTCGCTCTCTCTCTCTCTCTCTCTCTTTCTCTCTCTCTCTCTCTATGTTAATGATGCTCCATAGTTTTCACGCTTTAAGGTTTCATTTCGGCACAAGGTGTGTTGGGGCCCAGGAAAGACTGGATTGGTTTGAAAGAACGCGGAATCGATGCGAGTGAGAAGTGGCCTTGAAGGAAGATGAAAGGGAGGCAGTAAAAGAGGCGGAAACTATCAATAAGGTAGGAGGTGTGAAAGCGAACGAACAAAGAAGACAAGCAGGCGGATAAATAAATATAGAATGCTAAAATAAGATCTACATATGAGAACGATTGATTAATATTACATGTAGGGATAGACAGACAGACTTAGTGTTTGATTGGGAATTAATAGATAAAGAAGTAACTGAATGGATAAGGTTGATAGGTATATTAATACTTAGTAACATTAATGACGATAGGAAAGCGATTGGTAGCCATAATTTAGGTAGACAATGGATAGATAGATAAATAGATAGAAAGATAGGTAAACAAATAAGCTGGTTAATTCTCGAGAAAGTAAATGAAGGTGTGAACAAGATCGATAGACTACCGATGGAAATACACATAGATAGATGCAGATATAAGGGAAGTGAATATTGGTTATCTCGCCAGTCAGATCCGCCCTTTATGAAATGCACGTTTGGTGTAAATCGTGTCCGTGTTTTTGTGAGCTTTCCTTGATCGTGGTGCGGCTTCTCCTCGCCGAGCCTTACTTTGTGTTTGCTGCGCTGAATACTACTTCAGGTGCGCCGGGAAACATCACAGCCACGGGATACCTGCCCTATTGTTCCACGGAATTGTGATGATTTGCGAGTTAGATTGTGAAGTTTCGAAAATGATCAGTTTCTGTTTTGTTTTGTGATATGAAGCTGTCACTAACATCGCCTTTCATTGCTAGAAGATAATTTGAAATGACATAATTATGATTCTTATAATGACATGCAGTTCCGGCCTTGTTCTCACTTCAATGCAAACTGTTACTCGCAAGAAGTCATTAGAAAATTTATCAGTCCTTAACCTAAATCCGCAGACTTTTACCATTTGCATTACACAACAAAAAGTGAAAGGAAGGGAAATCCAGATAAGCAAAGGTATATTTCCTTGAAGACCTCAGGCATTTAGTTGAACCCTAATTGCACTCGAGGGTCAAGGAGTGCCGTGGTCAGCTTTAAGAAGTGAGAAAGGAATTTGTTTAGACGAGACAGTAGCAAGCACCACCGGGGGGCCGCCTTCCCTCAGCGAGACCACCAGGTAATTGGATTGCAGATGGCGCACCTACCTGGCCTGGGAATTAACTTTGGTGATTTCTGGGACAGGAAAGAGACAGTGAGAAAGGAAGGAATCATGGGAGGGAGAGAGGTGTGTGAGAGAGAGACAGGAAGGGAGAGAGGGAGGAAGGGAAAGAAATCTGACCATATTCCCCCTGAACATTTTCACTCCCTGATGCTCCCCTTACTGACAGATCCTTCCCTTCACCATAATCCCCTCTAGACCTTCTCCCCCTTGCTAACATGCTCTCCCTTGATGACATCCCCTGCTTTGACATTTCCCCCTGTGGACTTTTTCCGTAGCACTGATATGGCTACGATCTGCTTATCTAAACCATTCCTACTTATCACCCTGAACTCTTTCACTGCGACCTACACCACAACGCACTCCTAAAACAGCGAAATCTTAGCAAAAATCGACAAGAAAGATAAAAAAGATAATTAACAAGAGTGTATTGAATAGTCTTTAGTCAATAGAATGATTTGAGATGGCAGTGAGGTAAGGAAAATGAGCCAAATCGCAGGAAAAGTGTTAAGTCAAGGTTTGGCTAAGTTACAGAAATTAAAAGTAAATAGACTTCCGAGGTGTTGAATGCCAAGGAATAAGAGGATAGTGAAATTTCGCAATCAATACAGCTTAGGACGATTTCAAGATTATATTGTAATTTGTTAGGGTTGTTTTCCTTCCCTCTTGCAGCTCTTCCTTTCCTTCCTCTAGAAATATACCTCTATCGGAATAGTATTTCTCCCTCCTCGTTATCTTGCGCCACTCTCTCTCTCTCTCTCTCTCTCTCTCTCTCTCTCTCTCTCTC
>CM035191.1:13910523-13922837 GCA_020233015.1 Callinectes sapidus
TGTCCCTGGGGGAGTGAGAGGGAGAGGCTGCAGGCTGATGATGGCCAAAACCTACAAGATTTTAATGAGTTCCTGGTGTTAGCGCGAGGGAACGTGGGCTGAGGGGTGTGTTGATGAGGCAGGAAGCAACGCTCTGTGCCCAGGTGTTATAAGGGGAGACTCGTGATGGTAGGGTGCTCTCTCTCCCCATCTAGACAAATTAATGATGAACTCCATTAAGAAAATCAAGGGAATTCAGGCAAATATTAAGCATGGTAAAATGTTATATATCTTGTTCGGTGTTATCCATTCAATCTTCTTTCGACTATAAATCCACCTGTTTATAAATACGCACACTCACTCACTCACCCAGCTACCAACGCACACACACACACACACACACACACACGCACACGCACATTCAAGTAGTCTCGGTTCAGTTTTTGCCAGGTCTTTTTAACTTTCCTTTCGCAACTCTTTCCGGTTCTCTTCCTCTCTATCACATACTTTTTTTTTCCTTCAACCTTTCCGGTGGCTGAAAACTTCCACGTAGCCAGACCTCTGAAGCTGTTCGGATCTGCTCTCTCTCTCTCTCGCTGGAGGGCTGGTTCTTTTGGGACGAATTGGATTACCATGTTAATCAGATTGTGCGGAAATGAATTACTGGGGATATTTCGACATGAATGACGGACCTTTGGGGAAGCAGGAACAAAATGAATGTAGATGGTGGTCGACGGGAAAGGTGGAAAGGCAGAGATACGAGATTAGCAAGGACTGATGAAGGAGGAACGCTTGGGTGAGGACAAGATGATTGGAAGGTTATAAGATTTAGGAATGTAGTAAAATGCACTTTTTGATGGTAAATTAAGTCATCAAGTCATCACAAATACTGATCCCTGCTTCAATATATGGGAAAGGATTAAGGGTTAGGCAGCAGATATACGTGAGGAGAGTAGGATGAATGTACTCAGGGGCTTATAAAAGTGTGTGAAAGAGCTGGTAGGAGTTATGGAAACCACTGAAGAGTTGTATATTTTTATACGTGTTGACCTTTCCTTTGAAGTTTGTCTTGGGAAACTTATAACATTTCATTGTCATTTCAATCAACAACAGGAGGAGTAGGAAGAGTAAGAGGAGGAAGAGCAGGAGACAGAAGGAAGAGTGACATGGAATAAAATGTGAGGAAGGAGAACAGTATATGTAGGAGGAGGGAGAGATGCAGGACAGTGAGTGGAAGTTGTGTAGGGGACGTCTGCATGCGAATGAGGCGCACCATTGACAGCGTGGGTGAGTTGTGTCTGTAGTTGTGTGCGGGGAAGCTACGCGTGGGACGTTACCGAGCGGGAAGAAACAGTCCTTTCTCTTCCCTTTCTCGGCGCGGCAGGAAGCACACAGCATGCACAGACCCTCTCAGTATCGGATGATCGTTACTCCAAATCCACTCCCACAGAAAATTTTTTGGCCATTTATCTTGAGGAAACCTGTCTTGGAACGTACTGTGGTGGTCTGGCAACGGTAGAATTGGGTTAAAGGTTCATGGCTTCACTGTAATCAACCTTTCCCGTATCATTCATGTAATGGAAAATAGCAGAAGGAGCAACAGTAACAGCAACAGCACTAGTACCAGTAACAGTAACACCACCACAACAACAACAACAACAACAACAACAGAGAAGGCAGCGTTAGCAACAACAATGACAATAACAATAACAACTCTACGTTCACCAGTTTACCACGGTCGCGCTATATTTACTGCGAGGCACGTAATCCAGGGAGCGTCACGACCTCTAACAGGGGAATTAACGCTTAGTTGTGGCGCGGCTACACGCTATCTCTTCCCTGCTTTAATGCCTTAACCTCTGCCTTTGCTAATCCTTCGCCTCTCAGATTAGATAGTCTTGTTTATCACTTCACGTAAGAGGTAAAAGATCTGTGGTCTCTTCTCTCTCTCTCTCTCTCTCTCTCTCTCTCTCTCTCTCTCTCTCTCTCTCTCTCTCTCTCTCTCTCTCTCTCTCTCTCTCTCTCTCTCTCTCTCTCTCTCTCTCTCTCTCTCTCTCTCTCTCTCTCTCTCTTTCTCTCAGCGTTCCTTTGTCTTGATCGCCTTCATATCCATACCAAAAGGTTCGGTAGTTTTTATGTGTGGTTTATATCTGAGGTTAAATCAAGCGAAATAGCAGAAAAAAGGTCAGTGCTGATGCTAATATTGCGGTAAGGAGAAGACAAAAGACAAACAAAACGTTGTTGTCTCCTAAACTTCTTCTCTGAGGAACTCAAGTAGAAAGAAGGAAAAAAAGGATGCTCTCAAACTTTCCTTCCTGTGTGTGAGAGGAAAAAAAAGGTGTATTCTGGCTGAGAAGCATGATAGGTGTGTGTGTGTGTGTGTGTGTGTGTGTGTGTGTGTGTGTGTGTGTGTGTGTGTGTGTGTGTGTGTGTGTGTGTGTTAGGCATTTCCAGCCTCTCCTTGCTAAACATTAAAAAAGGTGAAAACACGCAGATGTTCCCCAATAAACATGCTAGAGAAAATGTTCTATACCCTTGCGCATAAGATAAGTGAAATTCGTAAAGCACTAAGATCCACACGAGTTGATAATAGAGACGAAATTTCAATCCTATTTTTGTGTAAAGTTATATGTGGAGAACCGCTTTCCCCCTCAGCGGAGCCACACATCCGGCAACAAACTGTGAGACTCCCTACACCAGGTCAGCAGCCAATGTCTATCCCCTTCCTCTTGGGTATCACTTTTTTTTGTATCTTTATAAACTCTCCCTCCTTGAACTCTCTCCGCTTCTTCCTGTCAGTGTTCGTTCCTTCCTTTACTCTTCCCTTACGCAGTTCGTCCCCTTCCTCACGCCTCGCTCTCGTTTAATCATTGAAGTTACACTTATACTTTGCAAAAGATATCTCTCCCTCATGAATTAACCCTTGAAGTAATCGCCTGTCAGTTTCAGACAACGATCTTCCTTTACTCAATGCCAAACTCATTACAGCCCGTGGACTCGGCAAACATTATCCCCACAGCGGTTCCTTCACCTCAATCTCACCTTTCTTATCTACTCGGGTCACTCAATAGCACAACTGGCGGCTTCCATTTCACCTCATCCCACCTTATCGGCCTCACCTTACCTAACCTATTCCATCTCACACAATTGTCCTTCCTAGTGGCTTTTTCCTGACGGTTTGTTGTGGTCCAGTATTATTCCACATTTAATCATTCACGCATGTTCTATTTCTCTCCTTTATTTCGCCGTTTATATAAGTTTGATTGTTTCTATTGTAAGTATTAGTTAACAAGTGAAGCAGCAATTTTAAGTAAAGGTAGAGGAAAATATGTATAAGAGAAGACGATGACTTAAACGCTGGTGAACGAAGAGTCGATTTCAAACACAAACAAGTACAAAAAACGCGAAAAACCTATACGAAAAATTGAACGACAACGAATGCATTATCGGTCTTCCTCGTAATCTTAACCGTTTCATTTCCTTTTGGCTGGAAACTACTTAAAGGTGCCACACAGAAACACTGAACACACAATATAGCGAGGCAAGATAGCCGGCATTCACTAAAACACAACCAAAACACCTTAAAGGATGGACGTGATAGAACTTTAGAAATTTATGAGGAAAGTCATGAGGAACGGCTGATAAAATTCCTGTCCAGAGAGAGAGAGAGAGAGAGAGAGAGAGAGAGAGAGAGAGAGAGAGAGAGAGAGAGAGAGAGAGAGAGAGAGAGAATCATGACTCATAACTTCTATTTCTTTATCTTATTAACAATCAGTCTCTCCCCCAAAACATTAAGATATGTGAGGTTGATTTAAGGATCTGATTTATTGCGACTTGCGATATTCAGTTCCCTTCCTCTATATACTCTTACTCTGAGAGGAGGAGGATGATAAGTAGAGAAAAAAAAGGAAAAAGGAAGGAGGAGGAGGAGAAGTAAGAGGCGGATGAAGAGGTAAAATATAAAAATAAAAACACTTCAGTCTTAAGCGAAGAAGATAAAGATGAAAGAGAAAGACGAGATAAAAAGGACTGGATACAAACTTACATAATTAAAACCATTGTCTTGTACAATTTTCATCACAGAATTAATGACCTTAACAAAAACGAATACCTTGCGAGATCTGGAAAAGAACATCAATTTTTCACTCTTCCTGAAGACCGTCGACAGCTTGGCAGGGCGGTAAAAAATACACGAATGCCACTACATTTCCAAAGGTGAAAGTGTGGTGTCCGGTCGGAAAGTATTTATAGTGCTGGTTTGAGACTTTCTATTGAGGACGTGTTTGTGTTTTTTCCGTCTTAGTCTCATTGATGTTTTTTGCTTTTCTTCCTGCTTTCTTTGTTTCGCGGCGGAGTTTACTCTGTGGACGAGAAGAGTCTCCGAGTGTTATCAAAGAAGACGGATGTTATTTTCGCGTCAATGTGTTGGTGTTTGTTCTGATCAAGTGGTCCCTCGTGCACTATTCATAGATATAATGGACTGCAGTGTATTGGGCGATCAAAAGGCAATTTTTCGATGTCCATTAAATATATAGATGATGTGATAAAGCCAAGTTCTAAAAAAGCGACAAGGTAGGAAGTCAGTTAAAGCTTTCATTGTAACAAAATTCTTTTTGGGTGCCTAATTGATCAGATACTGAAATTTGAAAGTTTTAATGCATTATTTTCTTGATTCATGATGTAGTTCGAGAATAGTTCAGCACCTTCAGAGAGAAAACTTTTGAAATAGTTCCTATGATAGAGAAGGAGGTGACGTGCCTTCAGAGGCTCACATCTTCCCCATACATCTCCGAGGTGCAGTCACCGCCACAGACAAGTTGCACAGGAGGCACATGGATGTTCCTCAGCTGCTAAAAGACAGTTTTGACAACGGCCACCTTCTGATATGACCACGTCCAACTCCGGCCAGCGAAATCACCACATAGCGTCACTCTTGTCGTAAGTGGCGTGGACTGCAAGCCTCCTCTCATATCATCGGTTTGACTGAAAAATTAAGTCTAATCTTTTCTCTTCGTTAATACAAATCTTGTGAAATAATTACTTGACAAAGTCTATAATACAGGCAGGACACGTATTTCTGAAGTCTTCGTAAAACTCCTCATCTTCTCGCTTCTTTTTCCATTTGCTCTGCGTGAAAGAAAATCTTAACTCGCGAGTCTGAGTGACTTAACGATATCTTCATGGGTATATCTCACGTGTTGAAACTGCTGCTCATTTGCTTCTCTCTCCAAGCGACTATTAGTCACTTTGATTCATGAACTTCGCCTGGTCGATCTCATTTTACTCTTCTCCAGTACTGGTTATAACATTTATTCTAACCAAATACTTTAAAGTTCAAGAAGGAATTTAACTAACATAATTCGATGAATAACTTTCCAAGAATATATAAATTCAAACATTTTATGTGAGTTTTAGTCGTAACTTGGCACTAAGTTTTAAGGTAGAACGGTGATTTTTTTTTTTTTTTTTCACGGTATGCAGTGTTGCTTTCATATACTGCGATGCATTCTTACTTTAAAATGGATACAGCTTTGCAGTTATAAAGATTCCACTCCATTGTTTATGACGCAAAAAATGCCTATTGTCTTCCTACCGTGCCACCACGTAGGAGTGGCTAAAGAATGTCTAGACGTAACCTTTTATCTTCTTGAACATCCAGTTTGTTATTGATCATTTATTTGTTGCTCTTATTCTGGACACAATGCTTGGCGAAGATAAAGGTGTGGTCTTCCTTTTTTTCATAATTAATTATTTTGGATTCTTTCCCTACAAATATGAAGTCTTATTACAGCATATTCTTCTGTATTCGTGAAACACATGTCTCTCCAGTGAGTAGGATATCAAACATTCTTATATTTCATGGAATACGTGCGCTTTGATATTCACAAAGAGTCTGAAAACTGGTAAGCGGATAATGTAATGTACTCGTATGTCTAAGTGGATGGCGTTTATCATGATTTTAAACTGAGATGATGTAGGAAGAATAAGAGGAAAATGAGTATAGATATAGACTATTGTTTCCAGAATGGGAGAGATGCGTGTCAAACAAACTCAAGCATAAACGTAACAAATGGTGGAAGTTATGTATTCTGTAGTTTCAGGGAGCTTTCGTACTTAGTGTTTCCATAGAGAACGCACGCACTAACACAAAGCACACGTAAGAAACAAAGAGCAACAGCCATCCACCACGGCAGCAATAAACTGGTTAGAAGAAAACTGAACGAATGTAAGCAGCTAGGCTTCCTCCATGACGTCCAGCCTAGCCTTTACTCTAACAATGGCGAGCCTGCATGGTGGCGCGTCACTCATCATGCCTCATTACTAAACACTCACCAGAGAGCTACAACTAATTACTGACACGCACAGGAAAGTTAAAGCATTTGAGATCAAGCAAGATTCGAGTCCATTCCTGAAAGTAAGAGGTGCGTGTTGAACAAAACGCTTCGCCACCTAACTATGTCTCGCGACTTTATTCTTGAGCCGACGTGGCGGGCAGCGTGCGTTATCCAATTTAACACTGACACAAAGTAGAGAAAGTTACGATCTCCTCGTATAATGAGTGATAAATCGTAATAAGAAAATAAAGGCTACGCCACGTAAATCTGACATCACCAACTCCACTACCTGTTCTTGCTTGTGATCTAGAAAAGTTTACACGTTGATGTCTGTCCGCCTTGAGTAGGAAATGACCTGCTCCGTTATATTTTACCCGAGGTTTGCAGTAAGTGCAGGTCACGCTTAAGATGAATGGCATGGGGAGCTCAGACGTGTGTGTGTGTGTGTGTGTGCGTGTGTGTGTGTGTGTGTGTGTGTGTCATGCAACAAATGCTAATTCATGTGTTCATTATTCAAAAGGAAACAAACATTTTTATTTATTTAAATTTTATACGTATATATAATTCATTAGTTAACAAGGCAGGTAAATATTCATTCGTGATAGAATCTAGAATAGTAACAACAATATTCAATCCATTCTCTGGCCATGCATAAGACAATATCGATATCAAATTCATTTCGCCTGTTTGCACACCGATGGATACTCTCTATACCCACACACACCTTGGAAAATAATAGGATTGTTGAAATGAATGTAACTGAGTGAGGCTTCTGTTGACGTAGAGTCACGCCAAGGGTATGATGTTGTGGGGCCACGCGAGACATTCAACGTCCAGATCTTTACATGGCAAATTAGGGGCCATCATGTAGGGAGTGAGCAACAGGCTTACCACATCTCCCTTAAAATGAATAAATAAGAAAATACATATCAAAATAAACAACTAACTTGATAAAACAATGCAACACTAAAAACCTGACATTGGAGATCTAGATTAACACATGCCACGTGCTATAAAGAACGAAGCAATCACTGTACTGAACCAAACCATCCGTAAAAGTGGGTCAGAAGATCAAAATGGGAGAGAAGAGGGAAGGAAATACGAGTACGCCGAGGCAGAAAAGTGGTTAAAGTAGGTAGGGGGAAAAATGAGCCGGTAAATGGATATGGAGGAGGGGCACGGCACTGAGGAAAGAGGCAAGGGCTGGACACGCTTAGAGAGAGAGAGAGAGGCTGTGTGTGATAGTACTTACCTGTGATCTGAGGCACGTATAAAGGCAACAATACGGTAACAATAAAGAAAATAAAGGTATGTGTGTGTGTGTGTGTGTGTGTGTGTGTGTGTAAAAATCATAAAAAATCGCGGTTAAAAAAAAAAATAAGAAGAGAGACAAAACAACAATAACAACACCAGCTATCGGCGGAGTGGCCAATAACAATATCGGAACAATGAAGCAAGAAAAACATTACCACGGGAGTACCTTGCTTCCACCTGCTGGGCGCCGCCGAGCTCACGTTAAAGCGCTAAGACAGGTGCGCTTGGCGAGAATAATCAGCTGAAGTGGGAGGCAACAGGTGTGTTAAGGGACAAAAAGAGTGGCGATGACAATATGGCATTTCAGCTTCATGACCTAATTATATGAGACCGCTTTTGTTCTTGCTTTTTTATTTTATCTAATGTCTTTTTACTTTTTTCATTTTGACGTATTAATTAGTGTTTTATATCACATTAGCTTTTGAAATCAGAATAAAATTTTATATAACGTTCTTATCATTCTTTTATATGGAATTCGGTCATTTTTACTCTTTCATCAGAAGAAAACATGCATTCTTATTCGTCATAAACAATCTAATTCTATATAAAACTCAGCAGCTCGTAAGGTATATAAGACTTTCCCTTCGTTAAGACATGTTGTGACTCATTGATCAAGTTCGTCAAAATCCTCCATAATGATCCTCGTTATTACTGATTCTTTTTTTAAAGTACAAATGAAGTTAACTGACAGGTGTATAATTGGAAGTTAAATTTTGATCACCGTTCATAAAGATAGGCCTGCCTCCCTATTACCGGCACCGCTCCTCAGTCTTCTGATATCCTAAAGACAAGTTAATGGTTCACTAATAACATCTTTGCATTCCTTTGGGTCTATTGGCGATTTCCTTTCTGTTTTCCTCTATCTTCTATGCCCACTGTCTCCTTAATCACGGAAATATCTATCACCTCATTCTCTTCTTCCCACAAAGCCAGGAAAACAATAAATAAACTCGGAACACATACCAGAAAACAACATGTACTCTAACCCCGGTCTTTTCGTCTGGTTCTAGTAGTAATCTCATTTCTATTTCACCCCATCTCCTGCTGCACTGTCTCCTTAGTTACGTAAATACCTATCACCTTCTCATCCTCTTCCCATACAGCCAGGAAAATAATAAACTCCAGAAAAATAAACCTTCTAATCCCAGTGCCACTTGGTGAGGGAAAAGACCTGAACACAAGAGCAAAGCAACATAACTATTCTAACTCGGCTCGTGTTGTTATCATTCGGTGGTGTAGTGACCGTGATAAGACCCACTGAAACGGGCTCAAGGAAGAAGACTGAAATCACGACGAGGGAGACCAGACTATAAACCTCCCAGACTGACGTGGATCGTGAAGCTAAGTGAAGCGAGGGAATTGAGGCGCTGGGTCAGGGAAGCTACCGACGTAAGCAATTTTAAGTTGCTGCGTTACCTTCCCTACCAAAGACGCAGCCCCTCTTCCTTCCGCAACACGCTAGCATCCTATTATTCTCCGCCTCTCCCTCCTTACCTATTCTTCTTCCCTTCCCTTCCTTCCCAGCTTCTTTACCTTCTAACAAATAAAATTGTCCCCTCCTTGGATTTTCTTACCTGAATCTTTCCCTCGTTCGCTCACATCCTGTCTCCTTCCTTGTCCCATTATCATCTCGTCTCCCAGTAAAAAGATCAGATTTTCTTTACAAACGTTTCTTACTTAGACTATTTTCTACACCATTTCCGAGTATTTTCATATTCTCTTCGTAAGCCTAAATTACTTTTTGTATCCATCTTGCCTCTTGTCCTAGAATTACCTCCAATTTTTCTCCTTTTACCTTACAACGTGATACTTTTCACATCCTCTCGTGGTGTGATATTCTGCCCTGTTTACAAGACTTCCCTTCCCTAACGCCTGCATTTCTCCAAGTTCGCAAGGAGTTACAGCATAGCAGTTCCCTCCATCTTGTTTTTCCCATCCTAACGACCACCAATACTTTCAAGCATAACCTACTTCGCCAGCATATATCCTTCTACAAGCAACTTTGACCTTTTCACCGCCGACCTTCCTCCTGTTATCCTTTCCTCCTTCCTGCAGTATCTCCTCTCTTGCTTCACTGCCTCGATTCTTTGTTCCCCGCCATGGACCCCGCCAGGATACTTCAGATCATCACCAACAGCACATGGATGGGTGAGTAGCGCCAAAATCATTGTAACTTTCACTCTCATCTATATTGTCTCTTTATATTCGTGCCATTACTTCCTGACAGCTATCATTGCACAGCCGAGTTTCATTTTCACTTTGGATTTCTATTTTTTCACAATATTCATGTATCTTTTTATTTGTTAAGTGTATCTTTTTTTCATTTATTCAGGTTAGGTGTGAATATGTTGTAAAGTTGTCAGGTTGTAGATACAGAATAGTTGTACATACTCTCCATGCTTTTTTTTTGTGTTGATTTTCATGTTGAAGACCTTCATTTAGTATTCATGTACGTTACAGTTATTTTATTCCATCACTGATAAAACTTATATGAAGTATTGAATATTTCACTTTTTATGTTTTACCCTGATTGCTTCGGTAAAGTAAATTAAACATATCGGAGCAAAAATGTTTTCCCCAGATGAAAATATTATACAACTCTTGAAACAGATTTCCTCCAAACTGATCCAGCGTTATGACAATACTTTCATGTAGTAACATCGGCTTCAGGAGAAAGGCGATCAGCAGCTGGTGATCGTGGGATACATTTTCCGCGGCGCGCACAGAAGCAACATCCCGGGCAGGCAGGCAGGTGGGGTGTCCACTCCCTGCCGCTGCGGACATCAATTATTGGTTGTCACTCTTTAGCACCGCAGTATTTTTCTTGCATCAACTTTATCGAGTTTTGGGGAATCACATTTCTCTTCTAACAGATGATCTAACATTTTTCCACTCATGGAAATATCAATTAAATTAATAACCAATTCAACGCATCCTGCCTCAACCCCCTCCTCACCAGCCCACACCCCTGAGGCACAAATCTCTTCCCTTTAGTCATCATTTGCTGACCATTCAGTGTGAGTTCCTCTTGAAATGGTCAGATTCCTCTTTGAAATTTGTTGCCTGACCCAAATAAAGTCGCTGGAAAACTAGTTTATTCAAATTAGGTTAGAATTTTCTTTTTCTCTCATCATTATTCACCGCATACTGAATGATCTTAAAGCAAAAGCACCTTGTCAATATATATATATATATATATATATATATATATATATATATATATATATATATATATATATATATATATATATATATATATATATATACTAGATAAATTACGTTGGCACAAAAGCCTTTACCAGTTTTCCCCTGATGTCCGTCTCTTTTTATTGTTCCAGATTCGATATGTTCAACAAACCTTTTTTTTTCCTTTTTTCGCCTCGCTTCTTGCCTGGCCTGCCCTCATTCTCCACCCCCAACTCACACAGCTCTCCAGGGCCTCGTGTATTTTGTCCCTATGCAATCTGAATGGGACATACATTTTTTCGTGACAATTTTTGTAGAATCCTAATTACACATTTTTGTTTCCCGAGGCTTCGTTCATTTTAGATAAATTTGCTGTTCACGGCTTGGTTTGGGTGTACCATCCGTCTGTGGCACTCGCAGTCTGCAGGGTGGTCAGTGCAAGGCTGGTACCATTATCAGCACACCCGCCACGGTGCTTTCCTTGACAAGAAGCCACATCAGTGACGACCAAAGAAAGGATTACAGCCTTGGGAGTGAGAGGCATCAAAGCTATAAAGCTGCATTACGCCTCCACCTGCCCGACTGACGACTGCAGCTTCTTTGCTTCTCTTATAACACTATACATAAGATATATGAAGAGTATTCATTGATACAATAATAATATTGCAATAGTCCCTGCTTCTGTCATAAAAAAACATACCGTTAGTTAACTAATAAGATCTGCCACTTTGCAATCAGAGTGTTTCTACAAATATTTAAGAATCAATGGACCAACAGCTGTCTCGATGGTATAATAATATCTTTCAAACATTTATCTTTATTTTACGTACTGATAAATGTACCATGTAACATTATGCATGAGTGGGAGTGCTCTCTCTCTCTCTCTCTCTCTCTCTCTCTCTCTCTCTCTCTCTCTCTCTCTCTCTCTCTCTCTCTCCCTCGTACAGAGAACGATGGTGCAAAATAAAGTGCGCGTGTCACCAAAGTAGTTATGACAAATGTAGAGCGGTACCTAAAGTGTAGTGACTATCAGCTATTTTGCTTATAATATTTCAAGATTATCAAAGGAATGGACTGTATTGCTATTCCTTTAATGAATATACGCAGTAATCAAATAAATTAGAGATCTACATGTAATTGTAAGGGCGATGTTATGCTGTAAATTTAATTAATTAAATACCTTCAAGGTGATGAGTTCTTTTTCAACTTACGATATGATTCCCCCCAAATTGTGATAAGCTGATTAGCATGTAGGTTTGGAATGCTTCACGTCCCTCTCCTTGATGAAATGGGATTGGTGTCACCGAGTTTATGGCAGCGTCGTTCTTGGAAATGTTGTGTACCTTACAGTTGTTGAAAAAAATATTTACTTATTAGGGTAGCTTCTGTAGAATATTAATTACATCGGGGAGAGAGAGAGAGAGAGAGAGAGAGAGAGAGAGAGAGAGAGAGAGAGAGAGAGAGAGAGAGAGAGAGAGAGAGAGAGAGAGAGAGAGAGAG
>CM035191.1:13944820-13956235 GCA_020233015.1 Callinectes sapidus
AGAGAGAGAGAGAGAGAGAGAGAGAGAGAGAGAGAGTAGAATGAAAGACACGAGAAAGAAGACTCACAAGTGTATGATCCCCACCTTATTAACTCACTTTTCCTCTTCCAGTGCAGCAAAACACGCCGTAGAGTAGTTAGTATGTGCTCAAGGGGGAGGAGGAGGAGGAGGAGGAGGAGGAGGGGGAGGAGAAGGAGGAGGAGGAGGGGGGAGGTGCAGGTTAGGAATATTCGAGTGTGAAGTGTAATTGGATTCTAGTGCAACCGCCCCCCACGCCCCCCAACGCCCCCTCCCCACGCCCCCCACGGCCATGCACTCTGCTGTAATCAATCAATCATTATTGTCACTGTGTTTGAGGCGCCGCGAGCCACTGAATGCAGCGTGTGTGTTCAGTGTGTACAAAGGGGACAAAGTGTAGTTGGAGGGATAATGATCGGTGCACTTACAATGATTATTATTAGTGGTGTTCTCAGTTTTGATTATTAGTGTTTTTATATTAGGGTTATTATTATTATTATTATTATTATTATTATTATTATTATTATTATTATTATTATTATTATTATTATTATTATTATACTATCAACAGCAGCAGCAGCACCACTACCACCGTCACCAAATAGCAGTAGCTTTAGTAGTAGTGGTAGTAGTAGTAGTAGTAGTAGTAGTAGTAGTAGTAGTAGTAGTAGTAGTAGTAGTAGTATTAGGGCAATTGTCCACAAAAAAAGACAATTTAGGGGTTAAATTGAGGAGCAAAATATTAGACAAACCGTATAGTCATTCCTGGAAATACTGTAATGAAAACTCCCACGTAAGAACATAATCGCTTTTCGGAAGACCAATACGAATAACGCATATACTCTGAAATGTTCCTTTGATAACAGACATAACTCATAAAAGTCAATAATTACCAAGAAAAAATAATCAGCGAGTAATTACAGCTTTTAAAAAGGCAATCTGGCGGGAAAATATTGCAGCTTGGGGTCAGGCCCAGAGAAGGCACAAAAGATGTTATTTGAGAGAATTTTAAAATAAAGTTTAATTAAGAGGGAGCGAGGACAAGAGGGAAGGAAGGAAATATGAATGCTCTCTCGTTTTCTTTCTTTCAGCAAATTTCATCATTCATACCAAACAATTGCATTTACACTCGCCAAATGGTGCCAAGGAAAGTATAGGCAATAAGACGTGTAGAGTCACTTCGTATAATTCATTTCCGTCACCTTGATAAAACGATTACCGAGACACATGCAATACTCGGTGACTGACAAAGTGACGTGCTGCTCTCACCATTAGTCACCAGTTTACTGAATCTTCCTGTCATGTCACGCCATATTTCACAATTCCTTTGACATTCCATAAATGATATCATAACTAAACTTCCCCCGGGAATAAATCCTAGAAGAAAGAATCTATATGCAATTTCTGGAAGCTGGTTAATTTAGGTTTTCTATATACTTCTGTTTCATCTCAACATTTGTATTTATGAACACAATATTTTCAAAATGCTGAATGACTCTACCAAGTTTTTTTTTCTTTTCTCACATTTAACTGACGCCCACAAATTTGATTTAGTTCAAAGGGAAATGCAGCAAAATTTGATTCAAAGGGGAATGCAGCAAAATTTATATAAAGATATTGTAGGATTGCAGATTCCATTATTCGGCAGGGCCACTCTCGCCTGAAGGGAGGCACAGAGGCCGCCTGTGATCCCATTACAGCCACCCAGCGCAGGATGAAAGCAAAGGCCATACGCTGAATATTGACTAATTGCTTGCACTTTTAAATAAGTCAAGACAATGAGGTCAAATGCTGCCGAACGAATTCAATAGTTACTTTATGTGGCAGCGATTACGTGACAAATAGTGTGGTCGTGTGCGCTACGGAGAATCTTGTAAAAAGTTGTTCATTCGTTATTTACAGTTATAATTGGCGAAACCCTAGTAAAAAAAGCAATATGAATTTCCCTTTTGCAAGTTACTCTACCAAATGTATTGTAGCAGATATATTATTATTATTATTATTATTATTATTATTATTATTATTATTATTATTATTATTATTATTATTATTATTATTATTATCATTATTATTATTATTATATCTACCTAAACAGATGTACCCCAAAACACCACCAAGAGAGAGAGAGAGAGAGAGAGGGAGAGGGAGAAGGGGGGGAGAGAGAGAGAGAGAGAGAGAGAGAGAGAGAGAGAGAGAGAGAGAGAGAGAGAGAGAGAGAGAGAGAGAGAGAGAGAGAGAGAGAGAGAGGAGAGACGAGAGAATCACACACACACACACACACACGCACGCACACACACGAGCAAATACACATTGAAAAAAAACAGCAATAAAGAAAGAAAATAATAGTAATGTCAAAGCAATGAAAATAACAATACCAACGAAACAAAAGAGCAAGAAAAATAACAAGCTGAAAAATATTTGTGTGCCCACCTGTGTCAGTTTTCGTATACACACACACATATTGCGTTACTCTCGCATTTTCACAACGTCAGAAAGAATAACTGGAAGGATGCGTGAGTGACTGGCCACAAGCTTCCCTGGCCGGCGTGTGGCGAAGTTGCAGCGGCGGCGATAATGAGAACACACCATTGAAAAGTGTCGGAGCTAAATGAGAGAGAGAGAGAGAGAGAGAGAGAGAGAGAGAGAGAGAGAGAGAGAGAGAGAGAGAGAGAGAGAGAGAGAGAGAGAGAGAGAGTGAGAGAGAGAGAGAGAGAGAGAGAGAGAGAGAGAGAGACGAGCGCCCCCCCTCCCACCCCAAACCTCCAAGGCTCTCACAGTGAAAGAAGCTCTTAGCTAGACCTCTGATTTCAATGGCCCGACTCATCTCTGTCCCGGTGCTTTACGTGGATGTCTAGGAACCTCTAAAGATGCGATGCTAGCAGGAAGATATACAAGTATGACCAGTGAATATACGTGGTACCCTTGATATATAGCGAGTTCATAAGTCTACCTTTCCTCTTCAAAAGCTTACAGTTATATTAGAAGTTATAGTAACTAACGAAACTCGACTATAACGCAACAGCAAGCTCTTCTTGGCTCCCCCACTGCTTTGGAATACATTTTGATAAGTAAATGGCAAACTTTTAAGAAATGTAATAATAATATATGCACACCACAGTAGGTATTCTTTGAAGGAGCTATCGGTATGCATAGGGTTACAAAAAAAACTGTTCATTGCATCATCTTCAGTAATTAATTTACAGTAATGTGATACTGCCTCTGCACACAGACTCATTCTTGACAGCAAATTCGAAACCATCCGATATAATTTTTCGTTAATATCAACAATCAAACGAGGAGGGAACAAGAGATAAAGAGAAAGGATAAAAAGAAGAGTGAATATCTAGCCAGCCCTCACAGGCCAAAGATATGTCACTGACCACGAGGAAGGATATATGGGTAAGTGTCTAGCCAAGCCTTACAGCCCTAAAGATATCATTTCAGCCTCGTATTTGCCATATCTCACGAGTTACTTTTATTTCTACGATATGTATGAGGTGAAAGCTGGGCAAGGGGAACATGAAACGGAAAAAATCACCTTGCAAGTCCCAGAGAACCAGCTAAAAGAAAGGCATAAATATCTTGAAACTTCCCTCATAAACAAAGCCAAGTGATACGAAGTTGGAAACACAAAAGTAGGTAAGGAGTTACAAAGTTTACCGGAGAAAGGTATGAATGATTGAGAGTACTGATTGTTAACCCTTGCATTATTGGAAGCCACAGGAGGAGGGGAGGCACGCAGTTAGCAAGATCAGAAGAGCTATTGTAATAAAGTATCCACAGCATTCAGCCTCCCCGAATATTGCGTAGGGTCAATTGTTGCTGCCGCCGGAGACCCAGAACCTCACAATGCGTAGACACAAGGCAACGCACAATACGACCCCCCCCCCCTCCTTGGCATACCGGTCTGGCGGGGGGAGGGGAGGAGGGTTCGCGTTTGCAGACCTGAGAAACACGCCATCCAGCAACCCACCTTAGTGTTGCCGAGTGGGTTATTTCTCTCATAGTACACTGAATTAAGGTTTGCTCGTTCATACCCACACATACTCATCTTTATTTATCATGGCTGGGTTGGGTTTGTTTGTGCTGTGTTTGTGTGGCTGTATGTGAGGTTAAGTTCCTGGTATCACTGAGATTTACTGTTCTTACATAAAGTGTCACCCTGGTCACAATCATGAACATTTCTTGGTATTACAGACACGGCAATTACATGGATAGATTTGCTTTACATGATTGTTCTTTTTTCCTTTGTTTCCTATGAACTAGTATACAGTTCTTAGTGTTATAGCCACGTCGGGCATTTCCGTGAGAAAATTTTCAAGAATCTAAAAGCACATCATCCCAGGCCATTTCCTTCTTTGTTAGTAATAAAATATAATTGAATGAAAATAAAACGCAGTATTCTGGGCTATGAAAACGCGAGCACTCAGCTTACAGCGTCTTCATGGCAACAGCGAGGCAGTACTGCGCAGGATGCCGCACAGTGCGGCATCCTGCGCTGTACTGCCTCGCTGTTGAGTTGCAGCTGCAGAGTTGCAGAGTTGCAGAGTTGCAGAGCTCCGGCCCGCACTAGAGGGAGGCTTCTGACTCAACGCTGGCAACTCACCCACACCGTAAAGCTCACACTCACCAACATTAAGTAGCGGCCAAATAAACCCTAAATTCAAGTCATTATCCAAGAAATGATACAAATATTCAACACTGACTCGATAAAGACTTGTGCGTGTATTACGAACAGAAATGTTGGCTATTTACATATTCCTAAATGGTAACAAGACCAGCACCAGCATCTCTTCGTCCAGTGTACAGACAAACACACACACACACACACAAGCTAAAGATGATTATGATGTTCATGGCAGATTTTATGAATAATTACTCACAAAATTATACGTCGGCACGGGAAACCTGGCTCGACAAACATGCCAAAGCGTCACCAACATTTCCCGTTCCATTCCACCAGCAACCACCTAACCTCTTCAGTACCGTGACGCGTTTTCGTATTTATTCTGTCTATTATTTTGTGATTTTATACAGTTTAAGAAATTTGTGTAGGGATTAAAATAGTAAAGACTCTTTCCGTTCATCTTCTGACCTCCTTAGACCCTTTTTAATGTATATAAAAACATCAAATCTCAAAAATGCGTCCCAGTACAGAGGGGGTTAAAGACGGAGCCCATGACAACTTTTGCGAGAGCACTATCGCCAACCTGGAAAAGCAATCGAGAACTTTCGGCACTAATCTAAACGAAGGAAGACAGAAAATATGTTCTTCCAGATGATCACAGTGCCAGGCAAGGAACTTCGGGCTTAGCAGTCGATGGGAAGATCACGTCCTGCCCGCCCTGGCCCCGGCAACAACCACCCACCAGACCCACTCTCTCTACCTTGTTTTCCTCCCGCCCACCGCTCATCCGCTATCTTCCCTCATATCTCCCTGGGCCATCAAACGTAATTTCATCACGTAACTAGCAGCAAATGACCATTATTGATGACCCACTGCACAATCTCGTCACGTCCCACCCTGCCATGGCTACTGTCGTGCAAACCTTTACCAGGAATTCACGCAAAACTTTGGTCATTGAAGCAACTACTCGAAATGAATCCAGACTGACCACCACTGATATGAGAGAGAGAGAGAGAGAGAGAGAGAGAGAGAGAGAGAGAGAGAGAGAGAGAGAGAGAGAGAGAGAGAGAGAGCACATCGCCTAAGTATACTTGTGTCCCTTGTGTCAAATTAAATATTATTGTTTAAGTAAACATTATCATTATCATTTTTAGAATGTCGGCAATACAAATATTCTATCGTTTTCAGGAAGCCCCGACGGTAACATTTTATATGAAAATAGACCATTAAAGAAAATTGCTTCATTAACCTTATTGCTCAAGTCTTTATTTTCTGTAATGACTTGAGCAGATATGTAGTTTGTTTTCAGCACGTTCTGCCCCAGAATCATCACGAAATTTTTCCTATAGAGCTGACGTAACAGTGCTACACATCTCTTAACTCTCGAGCTGTGCGCTGTGCTTCTGTGCCGAGTAATGCATGTAACTAACCTTGCTGCACTGGCAAAGTCAAAGAAATGTTATTTCTGCGTCACTAATAAGCAATGACTTAAACACAAAAAATAATGGATTAAAAATAGATTAAGAAATACTTACAATACGTGTAGGGTTTTTCACTTTTGCTCCGTCTGTCAACACTGCCTCAAGGATTCCTGTAATGCAAACATACGATAACAAACTCTGACAAACTATGTACATACCCTACGTATATACAGCAATGTTAAACGTTAACTTCTCATATCGACCATACAGTATATATATATATATATATATATATATATATATATATATATATATATATATATATATATATATATATATATATATATATATATATATATATATATATATATATATATATATATATATATATATATATATATATATTCTATTCTATTAATATTAAACACAAATTCAACGGAAACTATCACACTTATCAATCTGTTCCTCAACATCGTCCCTTCACCCCTACCACAACTATTGGATATAACACTTGATTAAAAAGAAAATGGTGTCAGATTATTATACCTTGATGGTGAGGCAACCCAATCACTCACAGGCACACTAAACAAGCATCACTTGGGATATGAGCGCGGGCTAATGAGACACTATCTTGCGTCACTCCGAGCAGGGTTCCGAGCAGGCTTATGAGCATCCGAACCGAAGGCAGGGAAGAGGAGACGGCATGGGGGGATTCTCCAAGGCTAGGCTATGTAGGAAACGAGATGGTGCACCGCCTGCGACGCCATCTAGTGAGATGCTTGGCAAATGGCAGAGAGTTGGTAGCAAAGTAGAGAACAGATCTATAAAACAGTGAGTACCCAATAGTCTTGTTAGCGGTGAAAGTGACGCTGACATGGAGAAGTAAGAAGCGTAACAAATGAGCGTGAAGGGAACACAATGAACAGCAAGGGGACGCACCCTCCTGCTCACGTGCTTTATCTGAATGGATCTGCTTAGTCTGCTCTCGTGCCGCTACAGTGCTAAAGGGCCCCATCATAAGATTCGAACGGTTGCTCAAAGTTATCTGGAGATGCTTGGTCAGGAGGAACGTTCCCCCTCAAAATGTGTGTCATCTTCCTCTAGAACGGTCCTTCCCAGGCACTTCACACGAGGCTCACTGTACTGGCACGTGAGGGAGGACATAAGCACACTATAATTGCTGCGTAACTTTCATTGTATCCCAGGCAACATGAGCGGAATTTGGTACGTCTGCAATATAAATAACAAAGATATAAATAAACGTCTCTGCTACAGTTAAGATTTTATTTGAGTTTATTAAGTGGTATATTCTGTCTTGTGCATTATATTTTTACATTGAATATCTAGAGAGAATTCGAACTTCCAACGGGTGGATCTTGGAAATGTGAGCAGTGCAGGATTAGATTACATTGTCATAGCGCACACGTGGCAAGTTTCAAGGATACTGCTGAAGATTAACCCTTCAGTATTATGACGCATTTTCATATTTATTCTGCTAACTATTTGGTGATTTTATAAAGCTTCAGAAACTTATGTAAGGATTGAAATAGAGAAGACTCCATCCATTAATCTTTTGACCTCCATAGACTTTTCCTAATGTTAATAAAATCGTCTAATCAAATTCCAAACTCGTGGTAAAAGTGCGTCCCAGTAGTGAAGAAGTTAATGTGGAGGTGATTTGTATAGGAGCGGATTCCTTCATTATGTACACTAGACTACACTATTGTAACGCTTCGGAAACAGAGCCTTACTGCCATTGTTAACTTTTGTATAGGACTTTCTCTTCCATGCAACACCTTGTTATCTCTAAAGGAAGAAACACTGCAACACCAACGTCATTAGTTCAATTTAGATGGTGTTGAATACGCTGTACATAGTATAACACACACACACACACACACACACACACATACACACACACACACACACACACACACACACACACACACACACACACACACACACACACACACACACACACACACATTTCAGCTTACATATTCTGCTTTTACCACCTGCATTTGATATTATTTTCATACTCATTGCTTACTCTCTCTCTCTCTCTCTCTCTCTCTCTCTCTCTCTCTCTCTCTCTCTCTCTCTCTCTCTCTCTCTCTCTCTGTTTCTGCTTTTTCACAATCAAATTATCTCCCGCCTTTCTCACTAACAACCACAGCATCAGATGACTTGCTTGGCGCTTATCAAAACACGGCAGGAGTAGTACCAGCAGCAGCAGCAGTAGGAAGAGGAAGAAGAGGAGGAGGAGGAGGAGGAGGAGGAGGAGGAGGAGGAGGAGGAGGAGGCGAGGGCTAGTAGTGTTGCGTCTGATTGTTAGCAGCTTTTGTGTTTCCTTTCAAAGTCGCTGCGTTTCTGTCACTCGTTTCCTTTGCTTTAAATTACCAGCTCTTGTGTGTGACTATGTTTGTGTTGGCTTTGTGTGGGAAACCTGCCACGAGGAGGAGGAGGAGGAGGAGGAGGAGGAGGAGGAGGAGGAAAGGAGGAGGAGGAGTACTTGGAGTTGGTAAAGGAGAAGGATGAGTGTGAAGAGGATATGGAGTAAGAGAAAGTGATTGAAACTGTTGTGCAATCTATTGATGATACTGATGATGAAAGTGATGTTGTAGGTGGTGAAGTAGCGTTCAATGTGTAATATTGTACGTGTATCTTATGTAGAATTGATGTTTCAGTGTTATAAGTGTTGTTTTATTCTGTATTTTGTATTTTTCTTATTATAGTGTATTATTTATTGTGTTATTACTTTTATCGGCATTTATTTTGATTTATCTATCTATTTTTCTATCTTTCTGTTTCCCTTTATCTATCTGTTTTTGTGTTCTCATTTCCTTTTCAACTACATTAACGTAATCTATCCCCCCCCCCACTCTCTCTCTCTCTCTCTCTCTCTCTCGGTAACGTATCAGCGCAGGACACCAAACTAAAAGCTACATGAATACCACCTTATAATTTTTTTGGCGGCAACGGTGCGATAAACACGGAGGAGTATCAGCCAACCAGTGTTTACATCCCAACAGCTGACTGCCTGCCTGCCTGCCTTCCTGCCTGCCTGCCTGCCTTCCTGCCTTCCTGCCTGCTGCGGTGTGTACTGAGCCGAGCCTACTTCTCTTGCTCTTCTTCTTCCTCTTCCTCTTTCTCTTTCTCTTGTTCTTGTTCTTATTCCTCTGTATCCGTTTCCTCTTGTTTTTGGTGGTAGTGTTGGTCTTTTTCTTTCTTCTTGTTCTTTTTCTTCTTCTTCTTCTTCTTCTTCTTCTTCTTCTTCTTCCTTATACTGCTACTTTTCCTCCCCATTTCTATTCCATACGAGGTGTTTTTCCTTCGCCAATATTCTGGTTCTTGTCCCTTCCTCCTCCTCCTCCTCCTCCTCCTCCTCCTCCTCCTCCTCCTCCTCCTCCTCCTCCTCCTCCTATTTACTACTTGTCCTTCCTATTTGTATTCCTACGATTCACACGCCTTTCTCCAATGTCGTGGTGTGTGTCCCTTCCTTCATTCCCTCTTCTTCCTCCTCCTCCTCCTCCTCCTCGTCCTCCTCCTCCTCCTCTTAACGTGGTATGTGCAGCTATGATTGTACGATAACTCGCGTGTGTCACGGGACTAATATTGCTTTAATGTATTATTGTTCCGAGAGGGGGACTGGAGGAGGCTGGAAGGGGAGAGAGAGAGAGAGGGAGAGGGAGAGAGAAGGAGGAAGGTGGATAGGAAAATATTTCTTGCATATTATACCCGTGCGAATGGGAAACCTGGGAGAGAGGGGAGAGGGGAAGGGGAATGAGGAATGGAGGAGGAAAAGGTGTGTTGGTGGATGAGTGTGAGGAAAGGAGAGGGAAAGGAGAACCGGAGAGAGAGAGAGGGAGAGGAAAATTAGAGAAACTATGCCAAGTAAAGAGACGGAATAAGAAAAAAATAAGGAAAAAAAGGGAAAAAAATGCGAGGCGAAACAAGTGGAAGATGATGGAAGGGAGGAAGGAATGAGGCAAATAAAGGAAATATTATATAAACGAAAGGAGATGAAACAGACATAAAGCAAATAAGAGAGAACAAGATAAGGAGAGGAAGGAAAAAGTGAGAGCGAGGAAAGAGAGAAGCTGGGAGAGACAACGAAAGGAAGTGGAGACAAAAGAAAGAAAGAAAGAAAGAAAGGAAGGAAGGAAGGAAGGAAGGATATATGGTAACTATTATGTAAACGGAAGGGAGTGAGAGAGAAGCAAAAAAAAAGAAAAGAGAGCGAGAGAGCGAGAAAGAAGAAAGGGAAGCAAGGAGAGAGAAAGAAAAGAAGGAAGGAAGGAAGGAAGGAAGGAAGGAAGGAAGGAAATGAATATATTTAGTATGTAAACGGAAGGAGATGAGAGAGAGAGAGAGAGAGAGAGAGAGAGAGAGAGAGAGAGAGAGAGAGAGAGAGAGAGAGAGAGAGAGAGAAGAAGAAGAAAGGAGGGAGTGTTAAAAGTCACTCTAGTATTCCTCGCCAAACTAGCCTGACTAACATTAGCGGAAGGTGATTTGCATAACTCCTTCAGTATAATGGACTCTCTCTTGTCTTCGCTACCTAACGCCACTGGGAGAGGAGGGAGGGAGTGGGAGAGGAGCGAAGGATGAGACGCGGAGGTTGGCAGTGGGCGGGGAGAGAGTGGAAAATTGAGAAAGGGCAGGGTGGGAGGGAGGAGGTGGAGGGAAGTGGGAGAATTAGCGGTTCTGGTGGAGGGAGGAAAGGAGAGTGGAGGATGTGATGAGGGAGGAGAAATGGAGAGAGGGGAGATAGGAGAGGATAATGAGTGAAGTCTGCCGGGTTTTGCGTTCGGGAGATGGTGTAACAATGAAATGAATCCCTGAAACATTGGTATAAGGAAATTAAACGTGATTTACCTCACAAAAAAACAGAAAAAAACACAAAATAGATCGAAAAAAGAAACTAAAATATGAAAATCCTCTAAAAACAAACCCAAAACTATAAAAATTAAACCCAATAAGCTGAAAAAACAACTAAAATCAAGCCAAATCACCCCAGAAATATGAAACTTATGAAATTCCTCCAATAAAACTAGCAATTATCAAAGTAGCACAAGCCGAAATGCAAAGTACGATAGTTTTTCCGATAGGTAAGATGACTCCCAGATTAGTGCGCCGCCTTCCAAATCAAAACAATTTTCACGAACCCAACTTTATGCCTCACGGTTTTACAAATGCCCTATACTCGTTTGTTCCCAGCAGGAGGAGGAGGAAGAGGAGGAGGAGGAGGAGGGGGAGAGGAGGAACAAGACGAACGGCAGAACGTAAGGAGAATTGGGCGGTGGCGTGCTGAGGGGCCGTTACCAGACGCACGATAATTGCTGCCGTGGT
>CM035191.1:13956255-13972329 GCA_020233015.1 Callinectes sapidus
CTCTCTCTCTCTCTCTCTCTCTCTCTCTCTCTCTCTCTCTCTCTCTCTCTCTCCTCCATCTTTCCCTATTATCCATTCTTGTTGCTGTTGCTTTTGCTGTTGTTGTTGTTGTTGTTGTTGTTGTTGTTGTTGTTGGTGGTGGTGGTGGTGGTGGTGGTGGTGGTGGTATTATTGTTGTTGTTTGTATCCCTTCCCTCCTTCTAAATCCTCCTTTCCTCGCCTCTCCCTCGCCTCCACTTCGCCTCTCTCTCTCGCCCTCCGGTTCATCCTCCGCCGTCACCGCATATCCCTTGTATCTATCTTCATGTATACGCTCTCTCTCTCTCTCTCTCTCTCTCTCTCTCTCTCTCTCTCTCTCTCTCTCTCTCTCTCTGTTTTGCAACTCTTTTTCCTCCCTCGCTTTCCTTTCTTCCTCCGGCACCTTCTAGCTTTTCACTACCTGCTCTCCCCTCTTTCTCTCCCTCACGGTGGTAAATAATCGTCTCTCTCTCTCTCTCTCTCTCTCTCTCTCTCTCTCTCTCTCTCTCTCTCTGGTAACCGTATCGACACCTCCCTTTTCCTTAACTTTTCATTTCACGCGTCTCAAAAGCGAACGACGGGAGACTGAAAGAGAATCACTCACCCCCTTCACTCCAAAAAAAAAAAAAAAAAGAAAAAGAAATGAAAAATGTAAGGAAAAACATCCCCCTTTTTTTTTACCCTTCCCCCCACTCTCTCTCTCTCTCTCTCTGGTACACTTGTTAGAATAGACGCCGTAGATAATAGCACGGGGGGCGGCGGCGGGAATGCTGTGGTGCGGTGTGCCCTTCATTTCACCTCCCTCGTCTTTTGATTTGTGCTGCACGAAATGTTGCAGGTGAAAAGAAATGAAAGAATTTACATACTGCTCTCCGCAATCCTCTTTGTGTAAACTGTACCATGAGAGAGAGAGAGAGAGAGAGAGAGAGAGAGAGAGAGAGAGAGAGAGAGAGAGAGAGAGAGAGAGAGAGAGAGAGAGAGAGAGAGAGACAGCTAGCAAGAGTGTCATTTTCTGTGTCTCATGATTCAGGGGCTTGTACAAGGGAGCCGTGTCGCCGCCATAAACACTCCCCGTCCCAGGCGTGACTACATCTCAACCTCGCTGACAAAAAGTATAAAGGGAGTAAAAAATCTGTCCAGAGGCTACAGATAATCTCCGAGATGGAGCTCTGAAATCTCTCTCTCTCTCTCTCTCTCTCTCTCTCTCTCTCTCTCTCTCTCTCTCTCTCTCTCTCTCTCTCTCTCTCTCTCGATGTGACAGACAAAAGCTTTTCTCCTCTTCAGAGAACGGGAGAGAATTATAAAAACAGAATGACAAATACATATAAACATCTGCATTACAGTGAAATGTTTTACTTAAATGTGCAGTAAAAGAGATAAAAAGGAGGAGAATGTATAGCCATAGGGAGGGCAGGAGTGGGAGTGTACGCAGCGAGACTCTCTGGGTGTTTTCATGTGAAGTACAATTGTGTCTGTTAATGGTATGGTGTGCGTCGCGCATTTAAGTGGGGTAGTCTGTGCTTGGTATGAAATATTGCTGTAGTTGTACGTTTTTCCGCTGTTACGGATGTACCATATTTATAATTCCCACTGCTGCAATACAAGGGAGAGAAAAAACTGTGATTATATATATATATACACGCACACACACAGTTTTTGTTGGGTAGAAGGCGCGTAATTAATGAGTTCGCATGACTAAGCGTGCAAGTGTGAGCTGATGTGTATGAGTGTGGGGTGAGTGTGAATGGCTTTGCTTTGTATTCTGTATGTACTAATCATTGTAATTACGTACTTTACATTTTCTCTTCCGAAACAATCTTTTTCTGTGCCACCCATGTCATCTCCTCCTGTTCACCCGTCCATCTACACTCTTGACAAGTCACTCATATCCTGAACTGTTGCTACTTTTCCTGTCCCGCCCTCGACTGATGCAAAGCTTGTTGTCTCCCTTCTGCTGGAGCGACACCTCCCTTACATCCCTGCCGGTCTCATTTCACACATTTCCACGTCACTTGCTTAAGCCTTTCTAGCGGGGGCAGTCATCCCTTTGTCATTCCCCTTGTAGACACTGTTCCATCTGGTTGGATAAGAGAAACACATGCCACAACTTGTAGTCTAAATATATACGTTTTGATCTATTACGAGGCGTGCAATACCGTAGTTTTCAAGTCCTATTATCAGGAACTCAAATGCTAATGTTCACTGACCATAATTTGCCTTCGTTCCACAAATAACAGGAAAGCATTATAACACAGACCTTTAGTACTAATGACCAATGAGTGTGAAAGTGAATCTGATACCTCGTCTTTCCCTTTCCCTGATAATGTATCCTTTTTACTTAATAACTCTAATACTCTCATATGCAAAACGTCACGTCCAACATGCATGAAGCCTCAGTCATTAAATCCACCGGGAGAATAAACGAAAGGCAGACTCGCATCATTATCCAAACATAGAGAAGAGGACTGCGCCAGTTTTGCGCGGAATATTTATGGGGCCAGCAGGGACGAGGTGTTGGCGGCGTGACTGGCAGCGGCGGAGAGAAAAATTGGTCATTGCTTTAACCAGACGGGAATTTACGGTCCTTGGTGACTTTCTTGCCAACATCAAAACCTATTACAGGGGAAAAAGAGCGCAGAGCAATGAATTATGTTCTTCCCTTGGAACTGAAGGAATCTTTTGCTATAAATATAAGTGGTATTTAAGGGAACGTACAACTTAAGCTTGTGGAGATAAAGTATATAGGGGACCTTGCTAGTACCAGAATCTTTTAAAAAGGGGGAGGGAGAGCATCAAACAATGCATCACGTCTGTTGTTTGGAGTGATGAATGCGTTGCTAGGAACAGATGCGGAATTCAAGCATCTCTACACAGTGTTGGCGGGCAGGAAGAAGCATGAGCATTTGCTGGGATGAGAGCGCATGCAGGAAAAAGATTACCAAGTAATTAATTAAGTCCGTCGCTTGAAGTTGAGAGAATTTTTTACAATAAATGAATGATTTTACGAGAATACATATTTAACTTTAGGGGAGAAATAAAGCGACTTTGCTTTCTTAATGAAATAGTGAAGTGACATCGAAGTAATTACACTGGGTAGAGAAAATAATTTAAAGTGAGCTGAAAAAAACCGAAGAGAAGAAAATGTGAGTTTGAGTGAGAGAAAAAATTATCCTTAACAAAGGAAAGGAAAGAGAAAAGTCTCTTGGTTATGAAAAACGACCGTGACCTGGGAACGAAAAATGGAATGATGAAAAAAAGTTAAGTGACAAGTGACTGACAAAAAGGAAAAGAAAAATGCCTTTGTAAAATTTTTGCGAGAAAGGAAAACATAATATCCACTGGGAAACTATACATCTCCGAAATGTATCTGTGATGAGAAAAATAAGATTAAGAAAACTGATACAAAGAGAGATGACAAAAAACTTGCCCTCTTGGGGAAAAAAAAACACGACGAAAAATGACAAAGAAAAATACGTCTTAGCACCGAGAGATACCTTCAATATTTAGATAGCCGAAAAATGAATAAAGAAGAGCGCTGGAGTTGGAAGCAGCAGGAGGGAGAGCAGCAGAAAAACCGACAAAAAGACTTGGAGAGGCGTGTGGAGGAAACCAGAGGGAGGATGAGCGCCAGAGAAGGGATCATCACCGAATTAGATACACTGACAAAGAATCATACGCTGTCCAGGGTTGAAATTATGGATATAACAAAGATGGTGGTGATGATGACGATGATGATGATGATGACGACTGAACGGTGCACAATGATAAGAACACAAAGGATAAAATGAGATTGTAAACAAGTGTCCAAAAAAAAGCAATTATTGTTATTATTATTATTATCATCATCATCATCATCACCATCATCATCATAGTCATTACCACCATCCTTATCACTATACCTCCAAATTCAGTTTAACATAATGAAAGATAAATACATTAGAACAAAAAATGAAAATGAGATTAATTAATGCAAATGATGATAAGGGGCTCAGAAGGAAAGTCATGCAGTGTCCTGAAACAAAGGAGAGCAAGAGGCACGCTGTTCCCCGCAACCTTCACTGCAGCATCTGTATCTGAGGTCATCCAAAACTCCAATATAACTAATGGGTCGCGGATTTCAGGAACACAGAATTCAATATCATAAAACAAACCTTGACCTGCAGGCTTCCCCGATAATAGGGAAGGCCACAAAGGAAACGGAAACAAAGCAAAATCTTCAGAGAAAAATTCTGAATATAGAAAATGAACTGAAAATGTAATACGTGCAAAGGACACCAGACTTCTGCTGTTTTGACTCAACATGAACCCAACATTGAAGTATTTCTCGATGCTGTGGGATTTGCATATTTAACGTACTCATATCCAGTAATTTAGTTTTTCTTCTAAATATAGGAATGATTAGTTTGATTTTGTATTTTCCTCAGGGAAACACAGGGCACAGTCATCTCTTATACCTATTTAACCTTCTTTCTATCTCCGTCTCTCTCTGATTAACTACCTACCTATTTATCCATTCATTTATTTTCTTGCCTATGTGTATCTAGCTATATGATATCTATATGTCTGTTTTTCTGTACATCTATCAATCAATCAATTAATCAATCAATCTATCTATTTATCAATCTATGTGTGTGTGTGTTTCCATTTATATATTTTACATAAGTGCCCTTATTTGCATTTTTCCCTGTGCATGTATGTCTGTCTAAAAGGAAATAAACATAAGCAATGCTTTAAAAATATATTGCGTCATAAATGGTGCCTGAAATAATAATAACAATAAATAAACCAAATAAAGTAAAAGCATAAAAGTCTATGAGCACGATGCGCGCCAGTCATCAGGAGGACGCGGTGTTAAATACACTATCATCTCGCCGATCGCCTGAGTCTTACACCTTAAAGTTACATTACCGACGATCCGCACAATAGACACCGTATCAGGACAACGATTCCTTCTCCCCATTCTTATTTCCCTCGCACCGCAATTGAGACGGCATTATAAAGCAATCAAAAGTGCTATCATCTAAAACCAACCTATAGATAAGGAAACGCTCTGATGAAAGACATGTTTTGAGGAAAGAAGACAGGAATGAAATACACAATAACCTTCAATTGATACAACCCAAGTAAACATACACGTGGATTCGTAACCATGCCTTAATTTACCAGAAGCATCTAATTACGCTTGAAATGACTCCTACGTGTTGATGGTAAAAAAAAAGGGAAAGTGTGATATAAACGTTACACCTCTTATTTTAATCAAAGTGGCCTGATAATTTAGGTTCAAGTTTTCCTGTCTTATAAATCGAGAATGCTTTAAAGTTAAACATTTACCGAAATTGTAGGGAAAGATTTTAATGAGTAGGCTCGCGTCACGCAGGTAAAGTTATGACGGTGTTAAGGAATTTTTCTTCATTAATTCAAATCACCACGCAAGCATCACTTCTCAGGAACACAGGAAAGGAAAAAAGAAAATTATGCAAACATCCAAGATTAAACTGCAGCTATTATGTGTGTGTGTGTGTGTGTGTGTGTGTGTGTGTGTGTGTGTGTGTGTGTGTGTGTGTGTGTAGGTGTGTGTGTGTGTGTGTTCTTTACGAGTGGATTTCCTCTTTGTACTTTATGGTATGACTTTTGTTGCATTTTTTCCACGAGCATTTAGTAAAATTAATTAGTCTGTCTCTCTTCTACTGAACCAGATTTTCATGAGCAATATTTTACTTTGAAAAATAGAAAGACATAACAAATAAAGAGAACACGTCATTTATATTTACTATTAACACACACACACACACACACACACACACACACACACACACACACACACACACACACACACACACACACACACACACAATTATATTTCTTTCCACTCATCCACCTCCACATCCTCACTGCCTAAGAACGACTTGCTTCCACCAACATCACCACCACGTTCTTTCTTCCTCTTCTCATATCAGCTGTCCACTCAAACGAGACTCTTTCTTTGTGACGCTTACTAACACGCCAGAATTCCCCTTTATATTGATATCATGTGGCAATATAGCACCGATCAACTAATCCAGCAAGGGATTGATGGAGGGGAATGCAGAGAGCCCCACGGAGGAGAAGGAAAGGAGACAGCTGGGGTAAATAATGAGGACGTTAAGGAGTTTATTTGAAGGGAAAAAATATGAGAGAATGTGTGTTAAGAAAGATGGAAGACAGGATGGTATGGAAATTGCACTTGAGTGAATGGGGTGCATCATACAAACTTAGACCAAATGGACACAAGAAAAATTATCAGGTATAGGCAGTAAATAGGTGTGTTCGGAGTTAACATACGTAATATCGAGTATGATGAAATGATGGGAACTGTGTAACTTTGAATATTGTTAAAAGAAATAAGGATCAAGTGAAGAGCAAAACGAGTGGTGAGAATGAGTGTTCAGAAAGATGCAGACAGGAAGGAGAGGAGAGGTAGCAATAATTTAGCACAGAACAATGGAACGGAAGACTAATGATCATAAAAGAATGCCCAGGAGATACTGGAAAATAAGAAGTGAGACTGTGTGCTAAAAAAGGTGCAGAGAACGGAAAGGGGAAGGATGGTAGATGCGTAACTCAGAACAATGGAGCACAAAAGCAAAATATCATGCAAGGATGTCCGTAAATTAAAGGGATATCGGAAGAAGAATATAAGAGTTTGTGCTTGAAAAAAAAAAGGAAACTCAAAGAAGAAGAGGATTAATGGTTTGCAAGTGTATAGTTCAGAATAATAGAACCGAGAAATAATTATCACACCGGAATGTTCGTAAATTCAAAGGAAACCGGAGACAGGAAGTGTAACATAAATTTCACAAAGCGCTGCGACCAGCACACATTCGTAACAAAACCACCACGTTAACGATTTGTAAACTTGTGCAGAGAGAGAGAGAGAGAGAGAGAGAGAGAGAGAGAGAGAGAGAGAGAGAGAGAGAGAGAGAGAGAGAGAGAGAGAGGAGAGAGAGAGAGAGAGAGAGAGAGAGGAAGTTGCAAAGATAAAATACTGTTAACTACACACGTTTTATCTTTGAGTTCTCGAAAAGTAACTGATAAAACTTATGCAAGGTCACATTTTACTTTCTCCAGTTTTTTTCAGAAAAGTATTCCATCAGCATACGGTAACACATTTCGTTTTTAATGCTCGAGGAAGAAATGCATGTAAATTTATCCAACCAACCCTGGATCCTACACTCTTCCTTCCAAATAAATACAGGTGCAAGAGATGAACCCATAGCGTGCTCTCCCTTTACAAACACCAATACAATGCATCTAAAACCACAAAGTAAACAAGAACGCAAAATATGATCCTACTACGAGAATGGGGACTCGTGTATATTCATTAAGATCACCAATAATATTTTACCCATTAAGAAACATTCCCAACATTCCCAGCATCCCATATCTTCACCACCCCTCACCAGCAAATCAAACTCCCCCTCTTTCCCTTGAACCGCCTCACCTCAGCCCCTCTCATCCCGCCGCCGCCCCCTCCGTCCCTTCCAAAGCATCCGCCTCCGCCATCTCTTTCCCATCGTGTGCCTTCCGCCTTCCCCTCTCGCGGCTCACTACTGAATAAGATATTACCAGCACTGTGCCACACCAGAGAGGCTCAGGCCGAAGGGAGGGCGGGAGGGAATGCCTGGCTCCTACTGGAAAGACTAAATATACTAATAGTCCATGCAGGAAAGAAGAAAAAAAATGTAGCCAGAGGAAAGAAGTTGGAATAGTGAATGTGAGGTATGAGTCTGAAGATAGTCAGTTAGAGGAGTTGAGATGACACACTTTTTGATTCGTGTGTGTGTGTGTGTGTGTGTGTGTGTGTGGCTTCCTATACTGCTTTTTCTGTTACTTATACTAATGTTGCTGCAATAATGATAGCAACTTCTGCCTATATCATTACAATCATCATGATCATTATCGTTATCACTAAGTATGTTAAGCCGGTCTGTTACGCATTCTCTTCTTCGTCGTCGCGTCACACAGCTGTTTGTTCCTCTCAAGGTGTGCGGGATGTGGTGTTAAAGAGCGCACATGTTTCTCAATCCTCTCTTAAAATGAATCCCTGGCCAATAGGACGCAGATGGCGAGGAAAGGAAGGGAATGCAAGTGGCTCCGACTGCAACGCCAAAACTTCACTATTGCACAAGGAAAAATCTTTGCTACTTTTATGAAGGCATTCACAAAGGCGCCAGAACTCTGCACACATTCCAGCGTTGACAAAAAATTATACAGACTTTAAAATCCTTACTCTCCGACGCACCCGCTTTCCAGTTATCTTCCACTCCATTCAAAGACAAAGACACGTGGAAGCAGTTTTACACTGTACTGTGCTGCTTTGAAAGTAGATCCGAGACACATACAAAAGTGTAATCGGCAGTCAATTTTTCTTATTGGTCTTTACTTCGGAAGGAGCACAGTAAACAGTTCATATATTAACAGAAAAAGGAATTACTGTTTAATGTTTGTTATTTTTGACTCAAAATAAAATAACAATATCCAAGACTTGAAATATTCCTACCACGACGAAACTTGACGGGATTTGATATCCAGTGACAGCTGGAACATTAGAGGATGGGGAGGATGTAGAAAAAGAGGAAAAGTTATGCGAATGGGAGGCATTTCACCAGGATCAGGGTAAAGTTTAGTACAATATAAGTTGAAGATTTGGGTAGCATTAGTAACCCCACCTTTCTTCCTTCCCCACAGTGACCAAGCTGGTGGGCAGCGACCCGGTGGAGTTCGAGCAGCCAGAGTATGAGGTGACGGTTCCTGAGAACACCCGCGCTGACCACCTGCTGCGGCTGTCTGCCAGGGTGCGGGCCTCAGGTGAGTGTCCTGCCAGGATCCAGAATAAATGATGGTATCCTTGGTGTGGCTGGAGGTGACCCAATGTCAAGGAATGTGTTTGTCAGTGTGTTACTGACTGATGATCCCTCATCCTTGTCAACACACACACACACACACACACACACACACACACACACACACACACACACACACACACACACACACACATACATAATTTTTCTGGCTGTCATTGTTCCTCTGCAATTTTCGCTTCTTTTGTCACGGTGTCTTTTTTTTTTTCTCCTGCTCCAGCACAATGAAGGGTTCAGGCTCAGCATCATTCATCATGCTGCGGCTGTGTTCTCCCGTCATGTTGTGATTCACGACGGCGGTTTTGCCACGCACTATGTAATCCTCCTCAACATTATAGGCATCACTAAACACCGCATGTATATATAAAAAAAAGAATTAATTAAATAAAAACTTTGCAGTAGATGTAGAACATTTTACCAACGATCCAACATTATATCTAAATAATTCAATAATTTCGAATTTCTCTTCTCTCTGCCAGAAAGTTCAACCCCTTCACAGCTACACAAAATTCCCCAGTTTTGCGTTCATCTTTCAAGAGATATTTCCATGCTACTGTATCCAGAAAAACACAAAAACCTAGCGCCTCTTCTGAATTCCTTTCTCGTGTCTATGCAAACCATGAACGTTAAAGAATAAAAGAGAAAAATAAATAAATGAAATGAAAAATAAGAAATAAAACAAAAAAACACGTACAAACAAGAAAAAACTCAAAACGCGAATGAAAAAGGGGCACTGGATTCTTTGCTTTGTGTCTTATAACAGAAATATAATACAAAGGAGACTTTTCTTCACCACAGTAAGGCGTGCTCTCTCTCTCTCTCTCTCTCTCTCTCTCTCTCTCTCTCTCTCTCTCTCTCTCTCTCTCTCTCTCACACACACACACACACACACACACACACACACACACACACACACACACACACACATTCATTCATTACGCAACGAGATATATTGAACATCTTGGCAACAAAAAAGGTACAATAACACCGCCCCCCCTCCCTCCCCCCCAAAAAAAGCCGCTAATATATTACTGGAAATTCCATGAAGGATGACAGAAGAGTGCTGTCACGAGAGACTAATTAGACGGATTTCAGTAGATGGGAAAGTTGTGGGAAGCTTAATAAGTCATAAATTACTTGGTTATCTGGAGGGACACTCGCTTCTCTGGTTTCCTCACTCGGATCCTGCCTGGCGTGTGTATGTATGCTCCTGTTGCTCACTTTTATTTAGTTCACGATCTCCCTCATTCCTATCGCGCTGTGCTTATCACGTCATTGTTCTCATTAGTACCATTGTTACTTATGTTGTTATTATTATTATTATTATTATTATTATTATCATCATCATTACTATTATTATCATTATCATAATCATTTTACGTCAAGTATTGAAAAAAAAAAGTTAAATTCAAGTTCATGAATGACTTTGAATAAATAGAAATCATTGTATTTTCATGATTGGAAAACAAAGCACGAGAAAAACTCATTCCAAAGAAAGTAACAATAAAGGCGAGAAAAGGGAAAGGAAAACATGGAAAGTCAAAGAATAAGAAATCAAGCACGAAGAAAAGAGAAGGGAATTCATACAAAACTAACTTTGAAAAACCCTCCGTAAGAACTTAATGAATGGGAAATCAACAAACTTCTAATGAGGGACTTCGTCAAACTACTCTCCTGCAACACACTGATCGTATCAGGAAGGTAGTCAACCCACCTGAGTAATTCGATGCAGATATATGTAAATCCCCTATTGCACCGCCACCTCTCCTTTGCCTCTCCTCTCCCACCCTCATTCCCACCGCTTACCTCTCCCTGCTTCCTCTCACCCGCGTCTTCTCACCTCTTACCATATTTACAGACTTTGCTTTCTGACCAGAGATTATTTTTGCGTTTTCAAGATTGTTTTTCCTGTTAAGGATGTAAAAATTTTGTCACTATATTATCATGAAAACAACACTTGCACACATTTAAAACTCTTTGTAGCTTTAACTAGTGTTTTAGTCCTTACAAATTAGCCTTGTATTCTGAAACAGTTTGCTCTCTCTCTCTCTCTCTCTCTCTCTCTCTCTCTCTCTCTCTCTCTCTCTCTCTCTCTCTCTCTCTCTCAAGGCTACAAAGATTGCTAGCCATGATTTCAAGAGTGTTTCTCCGTTTGACAATCTTATCAATCTATCACTATACCTATAAAACACCCTAAAATATCTTGCCATTTCGAATACAGTCTTTTTTTAAGGTATAGTAAAAGTGCACTATAAAAATGTTTCAAAATGTGGTCCTTATTCAGGCAAGTTCTATCTATATCCTCTCATATCTATCTCGTTCCTCTTTCACTCATTTCCCTTGTCCAGTTTCCACCCTCAGACTCATCCCGCCACGCTAGGCTATTGGGTTGGCTTTTTTTCTATAACATTTTTTCGTGTGTGTTCTTTGGTGTTCATCATGTGAGAAAATGAAAACACATGTATCTGTCATCTTTTCTATCTCACATGAAACCGAAATTGCTTCTCCCATATTACTTAGTCTAAAGAGTCATTTGTGAAGGATCAAATCATTGTACAAGTCTCCCCCCGCCTTGGCTACCTCGTCCAGCCAACCTCACTTCGTCATCTCTACCCACAGCACAGCCCACGCACCTCACCATCCCCGCCAGTCATCCCACACCCACGATAAGGCACCAACACACCGCCATGTCACACAGGTTTCATGCTAAGGCACATCATATGAACACTTCCCCCACCACCTTCGCCGCCACGTGCAGTCTCAAAACGATACTCAAAACCACACGCTCACCTTTTCATCTTCATCCTCGCCCTTCTTCGCCCACGGTCTTCAACACACGCGCCAGAAAACCACACGCACACCAAAGCACCTTAAGACGCTCAAATTACACCGATTTCTTGATAAAACACAAAATACAAACACTTCTTCAGCAGTTTCTCCGTCGCCACATGCCGCCGGGCTTGAGGATACAGTTATGTCATACGTCTCCCACCAATCAGTGGCCGCGGAGGTGTTGCGTCACTCTAGTTAGTACGCCTTGCTCCTGATTGGCTAGTGATGCTAAAGGGCGCCTGAATTTGAAAAGATGTAGCTGCGTTATTGGTTTATTTTCTCGTTCTATCCATTCATTTACACATACACCACTACCACACTACGCTCTCTCTCTCTCTCTCTCTCTCTCTCTCTCTCTCTCTCTCTCTCTCTCTCTCTCTCCACGCTGTCAAAATTATATACATACATACAAACATACATGCATACATACATACATACGTACACTGTCATCTACATACCAGTCTGCTATTGTTGTTGTGTTCCCGCTTTCTGAATTTCTCTTTCATGTGACTTAACAGCGAGACCTTGCGTGCCTCATTCTGCGTGACTCTACACCTATACTTTACACGAAACCAGTATGGAATTCGAGTATGTATTTCCTTTCATATTATGTATTTTTTCTAGAATGAGACATGTTATTGGCGAAAATCTTTACATCATATCTATAATTGAACAAGATAACCTTTTTCTTGTACATCATGCGTTAAGAATATTTCTATAACTTCCCATACCTCACACCAACGCCTTTCCTTTCACCTCTGTATAGATACCAAGCTGTTAGGATGAAATTGGCAATTACCGTATGCTAAGACCGCTTGTGACTCCATACAAGTTTCATCAAAGGAGATTCAATACATTCCGAAGTGGGAAGGGAATTATAGGCGTCAAATAAGCAGCCGTTCATTCTGCTCTTCTCGGCAGCCTTTCATTACCACACCATTGCAGCGGGTCATTCACTCGCCCTGTACACGCGTGGCGGCTTTGCGAACACTGAACTTATTCTCTACATTATTGCCATCCCGGGTGTCGCATTAAACATTGCTGGAAATAAACTCATTAATTGTTTTGGCGTTTTCCTTCGGGAGGACTACATAGGACTTGCTGTGTTAAATAAGTTAAGAGGCGATAGTTTTGCAATATAAGTGTATGTCAATATGTTAATTAGCGAATAAATGGTAAATTATTAAATAAATAGTAACTGATATAGAAATAACATTCTTATTTACGTATTCTTGTTTCCCTGTCTTATTTCAAGGTAACCGGGATATCAAACAAAATAAAGCAAATGCGATAACAACAATCTACCGCCACTAAAGATAAGAGGACGAAAAATAATCACATTTTTTAATCTCCAATTTTCTACACGTGTACAAATAAAAATCAACTCAACAAAAATCATCCTGGAAAAAAGAAAAAAAAAAAATCCCACCTCAATTTTTCTGTCACAATAACCAACACAAAATGACCCAAAGGACACACACACACACACACACACACACACACACACACACACACACACACACACACACACACACACACACACACACACAATACATAAACCAAAACACATTCTCACCACCTCCATTAATCTGTGGGAAGAGCGGACACGTGGAGCAGATATCCTTAAAAAAAAAAAGAAAGGAAGAAAAAAAGAGGGCGTGAACCTTTGAACTCCCTGCTGGCTTTCACTCTTGCCTCACAAATGAAAAAGGTTAAATCTCAATGACGCGTGTGGAGGCTGATTGGGGGCGACGAGTGTTCCGCTGGCTAGAAACGGGAGACGGTGGAGAGAATAGGAGATCGCAGGGGAGAGAAAGGCCGAGGATGAATCATGTAAGGGAGAGATGTCTAGAGGGTTAGCTAGGGGCGTAAGAGAACCCACCACATAAGAGGAAACTCAGACTGTGGATGTGGTGCAGTGAGGGAAGTTTGCCAGGCTCAGAAAACGAGAAGGATGAATCTTGTAGGCGGGAGATTACCTGAGGGATAGTTGGCCGTGCGCTGTTCAAGAGAGGTAAGAGAAGAGGAAGGTCGGGGAGTGGTAGGAGTGAGTGAGGAAAGGTTGCTGAGGGTCTGAGAACGAGAGAATCACAGTGATATTGAAGACCAGTGAGAGCAGGCAGGGGAAACAGAGGTCACGGGAAAGAGGAGAAGGGAAGGAGGGATAAAAGAATGTAATTAAGGAAGGATGGAAATGAAAACAGCCCCTTGAGCAATAAAGGAGTGACGGAAGGACATATGTTTGGGGAAATATGCAGGACAAGACAAGCACCAAACAGAATGGCAAAAAAAGTATTGCAAAAGGTGATGAAATGGTGGCATAGATATGAATAAGAGAAAGGAGAGATCAGAAAGAAAGAAGAAGGAAGAAAGAAGAGAGGGGAAAAAATAGTAGTAGTAGTAGCAGTAGTAGTGGAGTTACATTACTAGCTCCAGGAGGCAGAGGTTGTTGAAAGGAGCTGAGAAGGGAGAAGTGGGGCAGAATTGCTAAGAGGAAGAGGGGTGAGAGCGTGGAGCGGACAAAGAGTACATGGTGCGGTGCTGAGGGGAGTAGCAGATGAGGGCGCCGAGAGATGAGGAGGATGTGCAAGTGTGAATGAGAAGCGACCCACTTTGTAACATATTAATAGCACTCCTCTGGCGCAATTAAGTCGAGCAAGAGAGCGTTACAGCAATCAAGAGTGGTATATTATCTCTCTCTCTCTCTCTCTCTCTCTCTCTCTCTCTCTCTCTGCTTTCACATATTTTTTTTCACTCTTTTCTCTCTTTACCAATGCCAATTCTAGGATTTTGAGAAGAAAATACATGGATATACACGTGCCGGTACATGTCTAATCAAACTTTGTGTAAAAAAAATACGAGTGTGTGATATGAAAACATTACAAATATTTCAAAACAAACAAACGAGAGGTGGTAAATAACAGAGATGTGATATTTCTCTCTCTCTCTCTCTCTCTCTCTCTCTCTCTCTCTCTCTCTCTCTCTCTCTCTCTCGTCTCTCTCTCTCTCTCTCTCTCTCTCTCTCTCTCTCTCTCTCTCTCTGATAACGCTGACAAAAGTAACATCGAGCAAAGACATTTTTTCCCACGCTTCCTTCTATCTCTCTTATCTGCATTAATGAGCGCAGGTGTGGGGAGACTGCCAAGTAATTAGGAGATGAAAGCAAAGGTGAATGCATTTAGAAGACACGAATAAAAGAAATAAAAGTGAAAATATGGTCAAAATATCGTATGAGAGAGAGAGAGAGAGAGAGAGAGAGAGAGAGAGAGAGAGAGAGAGAGAGAGAGAGAGATTAGGTACGTCTGTTTTTTTCTATCCACCTTTGCTCCGTCTCTTTCACTAACTCAATTTCTCGTTCACTCAGTATCTCACTTCACGCCGTTCCTTCATTTCCTTTCATTTTCTCTTTCACTTTTCATTAGATTTCCTCACATCTTTTTTTTATCGCAAATCAGTTAATTCACTCACTAAGTACACTGAGTCAGTCGGCTAACTAATCGGGTAATTAATCAATGACTTACACATTGTCATTCACTCATTCACGCGATCACTTCTCACTTACTAATTCATTAACAGACGCTTTCACTATCTCACACCAACATATCTACCTTTATACACACAGTTACATTAAAGAAATGCATAAAAAAATTCTTCTATACCAAATAGCTGCCCTTTAAAACTTTAAATTACTCAAAAGATTAATCAAGAACTTTCTATCACAGACCAAGTATTAATTTCACATTATCAAATTTATTTTTAGTTATCCACATGCATTAACCCTTTCAAAATGATACGAAGCAATGAAGAGATCCAGAATCTTTGTAGACATTTACAAGAGAGTTAACGATGAGAAGTAGCAATTTGCGATTTCTCTCCAGTTTAAATATTAGATGTGGTTGTAGAACAATTGAAGATGTTCCAAGGTGACTCATTACTAGCGAAAGGATTACCAAGTGATTCCCAAGTGTTTTCACTAATGTTTTTCTCAACTCTTTGGTAACAAATTATAACTCTGAAAGGAGATAAATTAATGACGCAGCTACATTAGCATTATCATTACGACAACAAGGTCAAAAGAAAAATTAACTTTGAGTAATATCTGTGATCCCCTTCAATGTCACCATCATCAATTAGAAACCTTGAATGCTCCTGCCAATATTATTCTGCTCATTACTACACTCATTACGGGATGCCAGATTATAATTACCCTCGACACTCGCTCACTCACTCCACCTGGCGGGAGCTAATAACTCTTCAACATTAATTAACCATTTCACTGCCAAACAGCGACTCTATCTCCCATAATCCCCTACAACTTTTCGGG
>CM035191.1:14001056-14017293 GCA_020233015.1 Callinectes sapidus
CGTTTCTTTCCTTTTTTCTGGTGTTATGTATTATTTTTGCTTTTTTATTTTGTTTTGGTATTTTTCCTCCTCTACTTCTCATTTCCTCTCGTGTGCTTTCCTTCTTATTAGTTCTTTTGTCTGTTTTCTTGTGTGCCTGTTCTTATTTCAGCTTCGTTGTGTCCTTGTATTGTACTTTCTTCATGTCTCTCAATCTCTTTATTTCATTTTTATCACATTACACTGTTTTTCCCGTCAATGTTGTGGTTTTTACTTGATATTTTGCCTGCGTAGTGATGAAAAGAGCGTGAAAGTACAGCCTCCTCATCCTTAGCGGTCAGTAGTGCTAGTAGTGAAGCTAATTGCCAAAGTGCTGACAGTTGTAATGCTTCTTAGTAATAATAGAGACGAGGAAGGTGGAAGTACAGGCGGTATATTGGTACACATAAGCACACACTACCATTCCTCTCCGTCCTAATGGTTATAGTTGTGCTAATGACCCCAATGAAGGTAGACAGGCAATGCTCATAGTTCATAGTAGTAGTAGTAGTAGTAGCACAGGGAGAAAGCGTGATAGTACTGTGGTATATAGAGTACCCTTAAGTTCCCCACCTCCATTTCTTCCAGTAGTAATAGTAGTGGTTGTAATGATTGATAGGGAAGACACTTAGCTCCATATTCTGAAACCCTCCGCTCTCTCACCACGACTATTTTCAAACGCCACGGAGATAAGCCGGATTTCTGGGGGTGTTTCTCCTGTCAAATATGTAGTAACCTTGTCCATTTGCCATTAGAACCATAAAAACACCCTTGAAAAACTTGACATTTAAACAGGAGCCTTTGGAAATAGTGGAGGTGGTACAGGTAAAGTGTTGGTGAATATGGACCTTACAACATGAGAGAGCGTGAGAGGGCAGTGGTAGTAAATTCTCAAGTGTTCGTAAGTAGCAACCATCACCATTTCTCTGGCTAATTGTAGTAATTGTGGTAATGGTGGTAGTTGTAGTAATGGTGACGGTATCGACCCTTCCAGTCACGTCACGGCCTTGGAAGGGGGGTGGGTGGGGCAGTAATGGCAGGTGATGAAAAGTGAATTAGAATGTTGATTTATGTGATGGTGGCTCGTTCTTATGTTTCTTTTTGAGTGCTTTTTTTATTGTGTTTCTGGAAGGGGGATAAGCTTTATTATTATTCTCAACATTATTTTATTTTCTTGTCTATATATTTTTTCTGTTTAGTACTTTTTATTCATTTTTATTTTTTGTGTGTAGTTTCTTTTACTGTTGAGCATTATTTTTCCTCTCTTTTGTTATCTTATGTTGCCTTTTTTTCATTGTTGTGCTTTCATGTTAGGGAAGTAAGTGGGCCTTTTTGTTGTTTGTGTTGCCCTTGGCCAGCTTTCCCCTCGTATATAAAAAGGAGAAGTCATTGGGTTCATAAAGATGAGCTTTGAATGTGGGGAGTTGTTAACCTATGTCAGGAATAATAATAAAAACAAATTGAGGTACTGAATATTTTGTTTTGTTTTTCTTGTATTCACATTATAGGAAGTTACGTGTAAGAAGAAAGAAAAGTTGATTGGGTATAATGAATAAAAGGTGTCAACTTACTAGGAATTGATAACATACCTGAGTTTGGTAAAGAAAATAATGAGTAAATATTCTGGAAAAGTTATTAAAGAGAAACAATTGCCAGAACAAAGTAATTTTATACCTTGTCAAGCTGCTTTTTATAAGCATTACCGCAAAAAGTAATCTGATATAATGTGGTGTAGCTTGTTCTATATCTTTGTGCTAGAAAAAATGTATAAATTGAGGTATAAATCATCACTTTTTTATAGCTGTTAAAAAAGGTAATTTGAGAAATATTCTGCTGCTTTTATATCACTGGTTCGCGAGCACACGCGCGCAAGCACTCACGCAGGCACACACACACACACACACACACACACACACACACACACACACACACACACACAATTTCTATGAACTATGTGACTGTATATGTGTGGCACGGTAGTAGAAACATTCTATAGAGAGAGAAAAAAAGATAAATTGCTGCGATGACTCAGACTTGACAGATAGTAGACAGAGATGTGATGAAAAGGTTATAGGAAATAATTGTACTGAAGAATAATATGAAATAATCCTGATACTAATAAAAGTCTACGATGGCACGAAAGAAAGAAAATTAGAGCAGAATGACGAAAACACAGGAATCCAGTGTTCCAAAAAGGAAGCCTCGAAGTGACAGCTCCTTACCGCTGCTGCAGGGGAGAGGGAGTGGACCATGATTCAGCTGAAAAAAGGATCCGTCGGCCTTGAAAATGAAGCAAAACTAATTTTCCACCCAGTCTTCCCATGTCAGGTAACACATGCCATCTTTCATGAGCCCGGAAACCCAAAAATATAACCCAAATAGACAGTTTGTGACGCATTCCCTTGCCAGTTAACATATATCTTTTAGTAAGAACAAGAGGACAAAAATTCGAAAGCCGAAATGGACTAAATGCGGAGATAGCGTTGCTGAACATTGGGAATACATGAAGCCCACTGTTGTATATCTTTTGGCCAAAGCATCAAAGCAGCAGAGATGAATGCATGTTAGCCAGGACATAACTGAATGTAACACCAGGAACATGAGGCATTGCTGAGTCAGACAACGCCCACCACTGCACGCCACACAGAATATGACGAGAACACTGATGAACAACACGAACCCATAGTGCATACGCGTACATGTCTGATTGATGACACGTTACACCCCTCTCCCCTATCCCCCCTTTCTCTCCCTCTCTCTGAACTATACGCAACATTACTTCTTTATAACTGACCATCTACCTGGCGCGGGTTAAACACATGCACCTGTAATTATGAGGTTCCCCCGTGCCGTCGCATCATTCGTTTCAAGGCAATGTTAATGACCTGACTAATGTTTTACGGTCGTTCCTCATCTTAATTGAATGCGCGTCACTAAGGATAATTATGAAAGGCCGTTTAGTCGTGAATATTGGTAGGAAAATGATGAAGTTTATGGCTTTCTTCATTCTGTGTCTGCCTCTTAAGCTAATTCTCGTGCTTAATTAGATGTTGATGCGTTGTTGATTACTATTGCTATTATTATTATTATTATTATTATTATATTATTATTATTATTATTATTATTATTATTATTATTATTATTATTATTATTATTATTATTGTTATTATTATTTGTATGATTGCCTTTTAAGTCATTATCACTATTATCTTTATCGTTTTTGTTGTTGTTACTATTCTTTCTTCTTCCTCTTCTCGTTCTTCTTGTCATCATCATTACCACCACCACCAGCACTACCACCACCACCACCACCACCAGTTGGTGACGGTGATAACAAATGTGATATCCATGATGGAGTGATGAGAGATGAATGGTGAGTGGTGACAAGGAGTGATGGAAGTGATGAAGGGCCGGGTGATGATGGATGTAATGAGGCCTATGGGAAATTTAATAGTAGGCTGAATAGAAGAGTTTTTCTCATTAATTTTGGGAAGGAGCGCCCTGTCTCTCTCTCTCTCTCTCTCTCTCTCTCTCTCTCTCTTCTCTCTCTCTCTCTCTCTCTCTCTCTCTCTCTCTCTCTCTCTCTCTCTCTCTCTCTCTCTCTCTCTCTCTCTCTCTCTCTCTCTCTCTCTCTCTCTCTCTCTCTCTCGAGTTCACCTTTCATATTTCTCTTGCGGCATATCATCTCAAATCCCATTATGGTGTCTCTCTACCTTCACATTTTCCGAATTCTCATTTTACCAACATATTTTCCTCCTCACTGTCTCGTCTTTCCATTTTCCTCTCATCTCTCTCCAGCTGTCCAACCTTCCTTGTAAAATATTCCTTCCTTTCTCTCTCTGTTTTTTTCGTTCCCCTTTCCTACTTAGCTTTTCGTTCTTTCGTGCCTGATTCCAGCTCTCCCTCTTCCCTTGACGCCTGTAGCACAACAGACGAACCTCCCTTCAGTGCGTTACTATGACAATAAAGTTACCAATATCTTTATACCTTTCCTGCTCCTCTTGCCGGCCGGGTGAGTATTTTGGTCCTTGGGAGAGAAATACGGTGCCAGTCAAGTCACCTGGGCTGTATTCTGCATGCAAAATAAGACATACATTTCCCGCCTCCATTCCTCTCCCCTAAGGCTCGCGTGGCTGATGGTCCCGGCGTCCTCAACTCGACCTGGCTGGGAATTCACACTTTGTCTCTGTTTGTCTCCACCAAGTTCCGTGTTCGGATTGTACCTTGGAGGGTTCGCCGTGTTTTTCTTTCTTTCCTTCCTTCCTTCCTTCCCTTCCTTTGTATCTGTGCGTCTGTTAGTTTTGCGTGTGTGTCTTTGGGTCTTTTTTTACACTGTGGGGTTTTTTTCACGGGTGTTCAAGAGTAAAGCCTTTGTTGCAAAATGTACGTCACTTAACAGGGAATGATAAAAAGTAATGTTTCCAGGAAAGTGTGTGTGTGTGTGTGTGTGTGTGTGTGTGTGTGTGTGTGTGTGTGTGTGTGTGTGTGTGTGTGTGTGTGTGTGTGTGTGTGTGTGTGTGTGTGTGTGTGTGTGTGTGTAAGAGGATAGTTAATCTCGAATGGTACTTGAAGCTACATCAGGAAGTGCAAGCACAATGAATAGTAAATTAAATACTGACTAGGTATATTCTAAATAATAACCATAAGACAAAGGTAATAGTTTTTAATAATAATAATAATAATAATAATAATAATAATAATAATAATAATAATAATAATAATAATAATAATAATAATAATAATAATAATAATATAAATAATAACACTTTACCTTCGTCTACCTCATTAATTCCCATTCACTTTTTCCTACAATGATCTTTATCATTGGTACAATTAACTTCTTTGTAATTTTCCTATAATTAACTTGCAATAAAAACAGAGACAGAGAACAGATGTAAGCAGATTATTTTTACAAATATAATTAAAGATGAGATCAGGTATTCCTTACGAGAGAGAGAGAGAGAGAGAGAGAGAGAGAGAGAGAGAGAGAGAGAGAGAGAGAGAGAGAGAGAGAGAGAGAGAGAGAGAGAGAGAGAGAGAGAGAGTGTGTGTGTGTTGTTGTTTACAGTCGCTCTCTACTTGGTCCCTTCCTCCTGCTTCTCTTTCTGGTCTACCACCACCACCACCACCACCACCACCTCATCGCTGCTTAATTCCAAGAGAAGCATTGTAAAGTTCCGGTCAAGGCTGCTGTTTAGATTCCCTTCAGAGATGAGTTAGCCAAACACCCGGATTGGCTGGCTGTTAATTCTCTTAATCGTTCTTGTTGTTGAAATGTTTACGGAAAAAAACACGTACCATTTGTCACCGTTTTTTCACCATTGCATGCCTGAAACTTGGTAATTTTTGTACATAACTCAAACGGGAATGCTGCATGATGACACGATGCAGAGGGGAAGGAAGCAACGCGCCACTGGAATGGATGACGTGAAGGGCGGAAACAGTGCTGAGAATGGTTAGAGAAGGGAATGGGAGGGAGGTGGTGAGGAAGAAATGAAGGAGAGTGGTGTGTGAAAGAATGGAATGACCAAAGAAGGGGATGGAAAAAGTAAAGAAGAAACGAAGGATAAGAGAGTGAAAGAATAAAGAAGGGGGATAAGAGGTGACAGGAAAAAAAAAACGAGAGAGAAAGAGAAAGATAGAGGAAGAGTAAAGAGAGAGCGAGCGAGTGAGGGAGGGAGAGGATGAAAGAGGGGAGTGTGAAAGATGAAGGAAGGGTGATGGGAGGGTGTGAGGAAGGGGAGGGGGTGAAGAAGGGGCGTTACAATTGCCTTTCTTTCCACAGTGAACTTAAAATCAACTTCAAATAACTCGACTTTTCCTCTTCCTTCCATTATAAAAGAGTGTTTTCTTACCTACTTAGATTCAGAAACTTTGTACCTAAAATATATATATATTAATTTGACATAAGCTATTTATTTTCTGTCCATTGCTTGAGGAGAGAGAGAGAGAGAGAGAGAGAGAGAGAGAGAGAGAGAGAGAGAGAGAGAGAGAGAGAGAGAGAGAGAGAGAGAGAGAGAGCGCGAGAGACAGACGAGAGAGAGTTGAGAGAGAGAGCAGCAGAGAGGAGAGAGAGAGAGAGAGAGAGAGAGAGAGAGAGAGAGAGAGAGAGAGAGAGAGAATAGTACTGAACATACATCCTGATTTACGCTCCTTCACCTCCTCCTCCTCCTCCTCCTCCTTACACATATATATTACCCATTATCCTTCACAAATATACTTCAAATACAAAACTCAGTCTCCTCTACAAATCTGACTATTGATGGTTGGACGAGGCTCAGTTATTTCTACTCCTATATTGTTGTTTCCCTTGAATTGAATGTTATCTTGCCCTGGGGAAGTGGCGCGTTGTGAGTTGCAGTGACTGGATGTGGAAACTCGACAATACTAACCCTTACGACTGTCTGCTTCACTGAAAGGAGGTAAATCAAATGTGTTTCTAGGCCAAGGTAGGTAAAATTGTTGTTGTTGTTTTCATTATTATTGGTATTATCGTCATCTTTTTCTTCTTAATGTCATTGTTGTTATTATTGTCATTATTATTATTGTTATTATTATTATTATTATTATTATTATTATTATTATTATTATTATTATTATTATTATTATTATTATTATTATTATTATTCGTACAAGTGGTAGTAGTAGTAGTAGTAGGAGTAGGAGTAGTAGTAGTAGTAGTAGTAGTAGTAGTAGTAGTAGTAGTAGTAGTAGTAGTAGTAGTAGTAGTAGTAGTAGTAGTAGTAGCGTCATGATAGTCACTGTTTTCATTATTGTTACAATTATCATTTTCACAATAATAACAATCTGAGCGGGTGTCGGGTTCGTGGCAAGGTTTAGTAAAGCAGAGGACGGCGGCGCCATTAGGGCTTAGTATACTAATAGCACGAGCGGAAGCATCTGTTTGTAATAACACCAATATAAGGCCTTGATGCCCTCAGCTGGTGCACGCGTCTGGGGTCAGCAATGGAGGGTCCAGTGTGCCAGTGTGCGTGACTCCATACCACTTGAGGACAGGCGAAAAGGGTCAGGGTTCGGCGGCGCGGGTTTTCACCACTTCCGTACACTGACCGCTACGCCATTGCCTCCCACTGATCATCCCGAGAACGGCAGACTGGACAGCTGAGCCAGCGGTGTAACTGCTGGCCGCACTGACCCCAGCATTCGACCCTAAGCCACTTTGAGCTGCTGGCTGGCTCGCAGATAGCAATGTAATCCACTGCACCACCGCGCCACTGATAGCGACGAAATAAATACTAAAACAAAAGGCTTGAACCATTAATTCATACCAACAAGGGAACCGTATATTGGCTTTGGTTAACGTTATTCTGTAATATCCAGTTGCCTTTTAAACTAATGGCATCATGTCCACGCCCTGGCATTGTAAACAGCCAATAGGATTAATGTTCTCTGGCGGTAAACATTCGTCATATTAGGAAACGAACGATGACCTGCCCCTGTGTGTGTGTGTGCGTGTGTGTGTGTGCGTTTGCGTGTTTTTGTCGCACTGGAGTTAGTAAAGCTTGATCTGATTGGGTAATGTAGGAAGGTGCAGCTTGCTCACAAAGAGATTCTGATACCTTTTGCTAATGAATGTGTGTGTGTGTGTGTGTGTGTGTGTGTGTGTGTGTGTGTGTGTGTGTGTGTGTGGATGGGTGGGTGGGTGCGGGTGTGTGGGTGTGTGCGTGTGGTTGTTTTTGGATCAAGCTCATTCAGTTCTGGTCAATAAATGGGTACCTGGGGAAATCTGGGAAAGGTAAACTGTGGCTACCTTGATTCCGCACTCGGCCCGGCGTGCTTCGGTTAAAGACCTTCCATCCAACACTGACGTAAAAGAGAAACAGACTGAGACAAACGTTGAGGAGAACCTTAAACGAGACGTACATTTCTAATATAACTATCACCTGAGTCATATACATATAGAAATAAAAAAAGTCGTGAAATGTTAATAAAAAAATCAGTATATCTTGAATTTTCCTATTGATTCTAGTCACTTAATGCTCAATGTGTCACAGTTACATTTGTGGTACTTTGGGATAAAGAAACTAAACTACTATTTTTCTCTGATATATTTTGGTCTGTTTTGTATCAATCTTTTTGTTTTATAGTTTTCAACGAGACACAATACTTTCTAAGTGGATGAACCGTGTTTTATGAGGAAGGGAAGAGGAGGAAATAAAAAAAATGCTGATTTGCGACAGAAACCAGGTGTAAAGTAATTCAAAACAGATTGAAAGTAACCAGAAAAAAAGGTTAGTCCAGAAGAGAGAGAGGTGAAAGAGTATAAATCTACCAAAAAAAGGGGGGATATAAGGTCAGAAGTCAGAAATAACTCAGTAACGTTGGCAATCTTGTCGAAACTGTGGCGGCAAGAATTTCCAGGGAACACGGCAAAATAGCGGTAGGGGTGGAATGTTACCCAGTAGATGTAATGAGGGTTCGAGGCCCACATGATTTGGTAGGAGAGAATCAGGTAGGTGGGGGTGCAACACAGCTAGGAATGATGGGTTGTGGTATACCTGGCAGGTGCGTGTTCCTCAGCTGTCTGTATGTGTAGTGTATAGTGTCGAGATTAGGTGGAAGATAACGACTCGGTTCTCTTATATTTACTCAGTGGTTATTTTGTCTCCTGGCCACTTCACGAGAGCGAGAGCGAGAGAGAGAGAGAGAGAGAGAGAGAGAGAGAGAGAGAGAGAGAGAGAGAGAGAGAGAGTAGAAGAAAGAAAGGCAAGCAAAAGGAATGAGAAATTAAAACCCTGGAGGTGTTGTGTTCTGTGGCCTGAGGTTGTTGATCTAAAAATATTGAGTTTGTTGAATATTACATTTCGTTAGAACAAGCAGAAGGAGAACAGTTTGAAGGGATTATGGTCTTTCCTTCTTAGCGCCTGTCTGTGCTGAGGAAATCCTTCAAAATGCACCGCCAGCGTGGAACAAACGGCCACACTACAAACTGAGGCGAAAGTTTCTAAAAGTGTGACATGTTCTTGCATAAACGGAACATACGATGGATAAAGAGAAAAATCATCAGAGGAACTACCATAACCACCCGTCACGCCTCAAAGAAAAGTGTGCAAAGGAAGTTACCGAGAGAGAGAGAGAGAGAGAGAGAGAGAGAGAGAGAGAGAGAGAGAGAGAGAGAGAGAGAGAGAGAGAGAGAGAGGGAGAGAGAGAGTAAAAAAGAAAGAATGAAAAAGGAAATGAACCAGAGGGAAATACAAATGCATACCTAAAGCTTCTCTTCAAAACAAAACTTGAGCGTCCTGCCACCATCTCTCTCTGTGGAATCCGACAACCGCTTTTACCGACGACAAGTTTTGCACATACACTCACACAGCATTTCCAGCAAGAGTCTCCAGGAACGTCTGCACAACAGCGAGATTCCCTTTACTAACAGAAGGTAACGGAAAGCAACGGAAGGAAGTGGAACAGAGAGAGAGAGAGAGAGAGAGAGAGAGAGAGAGAGAGGGAGAGGGAAAGAGAGAGAGAGAAGCATATGCCGAGCTTCCTTTACTAACGGTAAGCACAAAGGTACGTACAGCTGTGTAGGTAAGTAATTGGCTAACATTTTTGTGGAAACTCTTTCTGTAACTAAGTTTTCGGTAGCGGGAAAATGAGCAGGGATTTTTTTTTCCCCTCCCAACACTTTTTTTTTTTTTACCCTTGGCCAGATTCCTTGACACGTAAAAATAAGCAGAGTTAATACGGTGCAACGCCGAGTCTGGACAAAGCTTAAGGAAAAGAAATGGAAATGGCACGGAGGAAGCAGAGACTCATACTTTGTTAATGAGGATCAATGGCAATGATGATGGTGATGGTAATGGTGATGAAGAGTGGGGAGAAGGAGGGAGAGGAGAGAGAGAGAGAGAGAGAGGAAGAGAAGAAGAATTCTTGGCCGTCATAGCTGCAAAGGAGGAGGAACAGGAACAGAAGAAAGAGGCGGTCTTAGCTGGAAACGAGAAAGAGGAGGAGGAAGGCGAAGTAGAATAAGACACAACGTCATTCTCTCACACTGTCCTGATTACTCCTGTGAGAATATTCCTGGTGTCACCTTTGTTATACCTCCTATACCGCAGGAAGACCTCTATCAGATGTCCTATTAACGTACGCTTCTTTGAGGAATGTAATTCTAATTCAATCTCCTCTCTGAATGAATGCTTCTCATCCCTTGAATCTGTTGAGTCACTCCTCAATGGACTAGCTGTAATAATTGATAATTTGGTGTAAAAACTCAATGATGTAATGTAAATAACAATAATCTAATGCGAATACAGTGACGCTTTACAAGTTGCTGAGTGTTGGGCATTTTGTGAGGAGTCTTGTCTCTCACTTTAGCATGACACTGTCCACAGACTGTGTTCACTACCCAAAAGATACAAAGTTCAGCAACATACAAGAGGATATGCAACAATACCAGCAGGATATACCAGTGAAAACTTCTAGAAAACAACAATTAGCTTTGTTTTTCAAGCGTGAAGAAATACGTCTGTATTTCTCCTACGCGGGCAGGCAATGGGACGAGTTGGCGAGGGAAAGGCAAGGTCGAAACGAAACAACTGACTCCAATACCGATACTGTTTGGCTAAACTTTAATGCAGAAAACATGGTGCCGTGCCCCTCTTTTACGGCGAGCCGAAGGTATTTTGTTCCACTGAACATTTACTTTTTGGCGAGGGATGACCAACAAAGAGAGAATATAGTTCGGTGCAAACAAATAAATACAAAGTTTACACGTTTGTTTTGGCAAGCGGATAAAAGATTGCAACACCACACAAATATACGTACAAGGCAAGTCTTTTCTTTGTAGCAATTAACAATGTTGTTGATAGAATGCAAATTCATTACTGTCAGATCGCAACTGTCAAAGAAGTAAACTAAAGAAAAATCGTAGGCAGTAGAATTCCGATCGTTGCAGTTGTCACAATTAGCGCACCAGTACACCTGAAGGAAAGAAAGACAAGATGGTCGCACAAAAGAGAGCCAATCAAAGAACGTTCTTGAAAAAAAACGATGTGTTACTAACTTTTCCCAAACTACATGAGAGTACCACACAATAACACCTCACTTACCAGAAAACTATTACCATTCACTTAGGCCAGACTGATGACAATATAAAAAATCAACCTTATAGAGTTATAGTCCTTTGAATAAGAAAAGTTTGTGGACTGACACCTTCTTACATATTAATTTCAGCAGAGGTTAAAATTTCTATGCAGGCTGGCTGGTGAAGGAAGCTGTGGGACAAAGGCATCAAGGTAGAGGCAGGATACTGTACACCACAACCCCTAAATAGTGCGGTGGTTGTTGCCATAGTGACGGAGACACTGACGAGGCCACGGGATAGATAACACGGACAAGAGGCGCGAGAGAGGTGAGGTTTGGGATGAAATTCGAAGCATCACTGAAGCTAATTTGATAACGGGCGTGATTCAGTTAGTGGCACGCGGCAAGGAGAGTATAAGATTTTTCTGAAACTAGATCTGTAAGAGAAGTTCCGATGAAGAGTCCAGAATTAGAAGTGGTATAGGCGATGATGTGGTTAAACAATGGAAAAAAGAATAGTAGGAATGAAGAGTGAATTAGGTCTATTTTTGATTAAGCAGAGGAAGTAAGATGAACTCACTCTACACAGTAATCACACTCTTATTCTAACTCCCTATTCCGTTATGCATTATCCCGTCTGGCCTGTAAGTTTCCCAAGGTACGCCAGTATATTTGAACTAAGTGGTGGGACTTGAAGATTTACTTTTAATTCTTCCTCCTAAGATCTTACTGTTTCCAGCCTGATTGTTTGGTTTTGATCTTGACGGTATGTATATTTTTCACTTCCCCACAAGACGTTCACCATTTCCCCAACAGCCAGTAATGTTGTACGTCATACAAATTACAGTGGGGGTTCTGTGATGTAAGTATCCGCTGCAAACTACTGTTCTAAAGACAAAGCTCGGAACGCATGCCTCTAATGTACTTGTGCTGATGATATAGACGGTGCCGTTGCCTTCCCGTGATAGACCTCCACCATACATGCTTCTATTAAACATGCAATCATGGGATTCTTATTGCGCAGATATAATTTCTCTTGAATTCTGATGAACAACCAAGTAACTTTTTTTTTCATTTATTTATTGCTAGCACTACCGTTTCCTCTCCCAATCTCACGGCCAGGCTAATGATTGCTGGATTCACGCCGTCCGTTCCTTCCCCGAAATACCAACAATGAACAATTCACAGCCTTCACTTTACCTTTCCTGCGCTTTTAACCTCTATAATAATCTATTTGAACCGTAACTCTGGGGAAGCACACGCTTATGATAGCCTTTATCATTTCTACATTTTTAAAAAGAAGAAAAGCTACTTCGACAAAGGAAAGCAGCTCCATCAGCACAACACTAAACGAGATCAAAGAACACTCCTGAAACATTCTACTCAGACGTACGTACGTTCTATCAAACTAAAAAGGAAAAAAATAAGTGAAGCACAAAAAATGAAGACAAAATTGCTTTCTTTAGTCATTAGGGTGCAAGTGGTAAAAAATTAATGTTCAAATCCATTCCCCGGATAGAAAAGTGGCTCGCTGCCTTTGAAGGAGAGTTGACTTACCTGAAGGAGGAGCAACACAATGGACATGCCATTCTGAGACTCAACAAAAGGTTCATAAGAGCGAAGTGAAGAGAACAAGTCATTCTTATTTGAAAATGAGTTAATAGGTGAATAATGTTCGATTCACTATGAAAGGCAATGTTTAAAAAAAAGTATTATACAAAGGAGATTGAAGTATCATTATAAGTACAGCCGAAAGAAACATCAAACACATTGTTATTTCAGATGACAAAGGAAAAAACAAAATAGAGTTAAAATGACGAACGTTACTGTAAAGTATTACCTCCAGGAAAAGACAAATAAATAAGAGAAAAAAAAAACTATAAATAAGTAAAAGGAAAAAAACTTAATGTTAACAGACATGGAAGCAACACAATCACCAACTGAAGGAACACAGCACATGTAAGACAAAAAACCCACACACACACACACACAGCGCCTGAAATGCCAACACTAACTCTAACGTTCGTGTCCAAACTGAGCAGCACAACACCATGTTTCCTTCCCCGTGTGTCACTGTAACCCTCACGCTCCCTTGCACCGACACGAGATGACAGACTCTCTACCCATCTGCCCCATAAAGGTACCCCCCCTCCCCCCTCTCTCTCTCTCTCTCTCTCTCTCTCTCTCTCTCTCTGTGCGATACACGTTCATGACTCCCCGGGTTTCTCACACCTAACTCGGTCCCAGCACGATAATGGAGAGGCCGCGACCTACCATTCCACCGGCATGCCTCCCCAGCACTCTCGCCTAACAAACAACGGGTAACTAAAGTGCGTGGACTGCATGGCGGCGGTGTTTAGAGGCAGAATCAAGGACAGCTTGTTACAGCAACACGCGCCAAGGTGTCTATGTCTCTCTCTCTCTCTCTTTAATAATGTAACTATTCTTTCTTTGTATTTGTAGATCTGTATTTGTCTTTTTGTCTGTCCGTCTCTTTTATTATTCCTGATTTTGATTTTGATTTTCGTACGTTCTAACAATGTAACAATTCCTCCTCAGTATTTGTAGTATTTGTCTTTTTTGTCTGTCTGTCCCTTTTTGTCGACCTGATTTTCATTTTTCTCTTAGTACGTTCGTCTGTCTTTCTGTCTCGCTATCTGTCTGCCTGTCTGTCCGCCCGCCTGCCTTCTTGCATGCTTGGTTAGCCCCGTCAAGCCGTATGATTTTCGGTGGTTGGTTATCTGGGTGACTAACTGCTTGGCGTTCCCTTTCCTCACATCTCCCCCCCCCCCACACCTCCCTCCATATCCCCCTCCCTTTCATTCCCTCCTCCTCCACCCCCCCCTCCCTCATCTCTCTCTCTCTCTGAAAACAACCCAATACCAAGAGAAACAAGGCTCTTCGTCTAGTGTGGAAAGCTAAGGCGCCCTGCAGACATGTTATTCAGTGGGTCATTTATTACAGTGACTTGTTAATTGTGCCACTGAGCCTAATAAAAGACTCTCCCTTCCCTGCCAACCGAATGCGTGGAATAAATGTAGCACTTTTTTTTTCTTTTCTGTAATGAAGTGATATCACGAAGAGTATCATGTTAGGTGTCTTGTATTCATGACTTGTGTTCTGCTAAGTGATTCTCGTCATTAGAGAGTTTTACTGCAAGGATTCTTCTCTCCACAAAATGGCCTCGTAAACAAGTTGGTTCTTCCTAGTTTTTTTATGTAAGAAGTGAGTCCAAGGGTAAAAAAAAGTAGCAAAAAAGGCCCACTGTGGTACCGGTTCCTAAAAAATATTATAAAGAAGATAGAAGTTTTTTTTTTCTGTAAGTACGAGGCGAGTGGTATTTCGGTCGGCGATTTTACTAAACTTATGCTTCCTGTGTGAACGATCAAGTGGATGCAGATAAGATACAAAGGATTTAAACAAAGCAGGAAGCTCATCCACACAACTGGGCTATGGAGGCATTTCAGTTTGTGATTTTAGGAACTTTATGCTTCCTCAAGGAACTATAAAGGGAATAGTTGCATAGGAAGTTGTGCTTGTCAACATTAATACACTCGCCAAGCGCATATATTTGCCGAGTTTTCACATGCGATTGCTTCTATTCAGGGCAGTGATGCAGACAAGGCTCATCTCCCTCCTCGCCAGAAATGCTCGACCAATGTTTGCTCTTTCTCGAGGAAATCTTTGACTATTTCCTTAGAGCCCTCAAGGATTTCGAACCACATTTTCGCCTACATGCTACATATTCTCTCTCTCTCTCTCTCTCTCTCTCTCTCTCTCTCTCTCTCTCTCTCTCTCTCTCTCTCTCTCTCTCTCTCTCTGTTAATTAGTTTCTCCGTACACTCCTATGCTGTACTAACTTATAAAACAAACTATCAAAACAGTTAAAAGCTAGAAATATCAGGAAGACTTTTTGAATCCATTAACAGCTCGGCAGCTTATCAGTAATTTTGCAGAGTGACAAAGCATACATGATTAAAAAAAGAAGAGGGGAAAAAAATGGTTCTGACATCAATACCTTTCAGCGCGCGCTCATTCGCTACCTCGTTCTGTCAGCCATAAAATGAACGAACAGCAAAATTGATTTAATCCGCTCGATTTGCCAAACGCGCCTCAGTTTGGGAGGTGAGGAATGAGGCTCGTATTCTTAAACTTCTCTATCCTCTACCACCACTACTTCAAAAGCCTTCATTTAAATTACCACGAGTTTTCCAAGTCTTTTTAATGATTATACAGGCAGATTGATAAGATTTCTAATTTATTAACTGAAGAAAACGTTACTTATCATCTCTGTGGCCTTTGAAAGTAGTTGTGGTGAGAGAGGAAAGCGTTTCTGAAGACGGGCCTGAGTGTCGCCACCGCCTCCCATTCGTTCTGTAGATGGGGAACCAGAGACACTCGGCATCTAGTGAGGGGTGCATGTCTCCCTCGCTCTGGGGCGGGATAACACCACACGTCAACTCGCAACAAAACCAATAAAGGAAGGAAACAAGACTTTCTGCTTTAATACAACTAATGGCAGTGTTTTCAGTCACGGATTTGATAAAAGGAATATAATGCGAACAAATTTGCATGGTGTGTACAATTCAAAGTAAAAATGAAATGCCCCCCCCCCCCCCCCAACACACACACGATCATCTGCTATCTGAAAAAGTCGTATTTTACACTTTCAGTCATTAAATTAATAAGAGAAGACATAGAAAACAACAAGAAAATATTTCTAGTCACGAAATCATAAAGAAAAACAACATAAAACATTGAATTTTTCGAGCCACGAAGCAATAAAAAAGTATAAAAAAAGAAGAGCAACGAAAAATGTTCAATGATCAAATAAAATAAATAAATAGAAAGACAAACCATACTTAAAGAAAAGAAAGAGTTAATAACTATCCCCAATTGTTACAAAAAGAAGAAGAGGAATACGTTTAAAAGAGAAAGCTGATTTTCACGGCGACAGAAGGAAAGAAACTGTAACATCCTTTCCTTATGAGCTAGTTTGGATCGAAAGGCCGAGACGTAACGTTGGTGGAGGTGCTTGTAAAGACGTCACTAGAGCTTGAGTGAGATGACTTCACGAGACACGGCGGCACTGAGCAACGCAGGAGGTTAACGACAGAGAGCCAAGATGGAACTGGAAAGAGAAATAGTGGAGGAGTGCCATTGAGAGAGAGAGAGAGAG
>CM035191.1:14043880-14058077 GCA_020233015.1 Callinectes sapidus
GATCAACATTTACCGATGCTAAATACAAAAAAACGTATAAAATAACACACCAAATCTCATACGCGAAATGAACACTTTCCAATCCACTGCAGCGTCTTATCATCCCAATAACACCTGCAGAGGAGAGGCAACGGGAGAAAGCCACGCCCCGGCCACCAGGAACTGATACCCCCGGTGGACGTCGCGGTAAACAAGTCCTGCCGCACACCGAGACGCAGCTTCTTCCTCCTTAACATTCGCAACGGACAAGCGCGGCCCAGACCACTGACAGAATCCAAAGGGGAGGGTGTGGCGCGCAGCTGATTGGAGTTTTTAATTAATCATGTGTCTTTTTGCTATTGTGTCTGGGTGATGGGACATAATTCCTTCCTCCTTATGAGCGTAACATTAACGGTGGTCAAGTTGGGGAGAGAGAGAGAGAGAGAGAGAGAGAGAGAGAGAGAGAGAGAGAGAGAGAGAGAGAGAGAGAGAGAGAGAGAGAGAGAGAGAGAGAGAGTTACATCACATCACTCTTCACCTTCCATCTACACTGTCATGTCGTTTCTTCTTGGTCTCCTTTGCGGGACATTACAGAGAGAGAGAGAGCGAGAGCGAGAGAGAGAGAGAGAGAGAGAGAGAGAGAGAGAGAGAGAGAGAGAGAGAGAGAGAGAGAGAAACTACAGCACTCTTCCAAAGACACGTGGTCAAAAAAACTTAAAATCCCCTTGACAACTTTTGATCAACGGTGAACGCACTGGACTGGATACCTTACTGATTACTGGAGCCTGTACAAACATAAAACTTAGATTAACTCCTTACAACAAGTAGGAAAGGAAAAAAAAGAGAAAAAAAAACGCGGACATCATTAATTTCCCCTCCGCCAGGACATCAAGACCTTAAAAATGAAAGAAAAAAGAAAAAAAGAAAAATAAGACACACTCAAAACTCTTCAGCTTCCTCCTCAACAAAAGTAGCAGAAGTAATTGTTTTTTTTCTCTTCAATTTTTTATTCCCTTGATTTTCTTAGCATCGTCTGTATTATTCTTGTTATTTTCCCCCTTCGTCCATCGCTCTGTTTGATTTGAACGTCTTCGCCTCGTCAGGAATTTTATGCAAGACTTGGACACACATACAAAACATTCAGGTCTTGATTTATGCACTCTTTCCACTTCAATGTTACGTATTTGAGTGAATAATTCAGTCTCTCTTACATAAAAAAATTCTCACAAAAGCCACAAAGACACACTAAATTCCTCGTGATATTTCAGCAAACAAGGACGTAACGCAGCCAAAATTTAGTCTCGCTACGAACTAAGCGAGAGACTGAAGTGGATACAATAAAAAAAAAGAGAGAGGAAGGAGAGAAAGGAAAGAAACAGTTTATCCTGCTCTGCCTCCCTGAATCCTGCCTCTCTCCACGCAATAGCACAGGAGGGGCAGACAGACGCGCCACACTTTCAAGTCCTCCCCATTTTTCCCTCCCTCTCCTCCCATGTGCTGTCTGAAGTAAAATGTAGAAAGGTGCAGAAAAGGGGTGGGGGAGGGCCGGAGGGGGAGGGAGAAGGGAGGGCCAGTGATGGAGGAGAACGCATGGGGTTTGACGGAATCATGAAGGTTATATAATGGAAGTCTAGGGGGAGGGAGTGACGAATACTGAAAGGGAGGAATGGTGAAAGAATAAAAGGGGCAGATATTGATGAAAGTAGTGCAAGAAGACGTATTGTGAAGGATAAGAATGATGGTGGTGGTGATGTGAACTAAGAGGTGCCTGGAGGGAGGGGAACTAGAGAGAGAGAAACACAGACACAGAGACACACAGAGAGTAACGGAAGGAAGAAAGAAGGGAAAAAAATAATTGTATGACGTATAAATGAGACATGTAATGATATGTAATATGATTCATGGAACAAGGGGAGAGTACAGACAAAAAAAAGTAATGGGAAAACATATGAAAAGAGCAGATGTGTACGATGATAAATTTTAGGTGATCTAATAAATTGAGAAAAATATGATCTGGCGAGAGAGAGAGAGAGAGAGAGAGAGAGAGAGAGAGAGAGAGAGAGAGAGAGAGAGAGAGAGAGAGAGAGAGAGCGTGTCATATGGAGTCAAATAGAAAAAGAAACGACGCAGGATGAGAGGAAACTTCAGACAAGGACGGCATGGAGATGAAGATTGTTGCTGAAGGAAAAAAAGGACAAGGGTGAGTGGAACAGGAAAAAAAGAAAAAAAGTATTGAACCTACCGACACACACACACACACACACACACACACACACACACACACACTACAATAAAAAAAATAAAACTTCAGTAAAAGAAACAAAAGATATTTAAGGGGAATATAAGCAAAAGAATCAACCAGAAAAATGAAACACGAAAATTAAAAAAAAATAGATAATAAAATAGTAATGACGCACAAAATTACTGAGAAAAGTACAGAAAAAACTCGACAATGTTCCGTTATTAGATGAAGTCCATATTCCTTTCTTTATATAGTACATGGGGCACATCTTGAGAACATTGGTTAGATGGCTGGGTGGCTGAGTGGGTACTGATGTGGTCATAGCTATCTGCCACCGTAGATAAGCAATAGAGAACACATACAAAGAAGGGGGTTGGTGAAATACAAGGAATATCTTATACACAAACTAAACTCTATAATAGTCGAAGGTGAGTCTCATTATCTGTTCTCCCCTTCACCCCTATACCGGTATTCATCGATAAACACTCTCTGCCGTACAAACTGAAAAATATACACCTGCATACAGTTTATCCAATGACTGTATAGACCACTTAATTTTTATCGTGAGTTTAGGGTGTCATTAGACGATTTTTATTGACATTATGGAGTCTAAGGAGGTTTAGGTTTCTTTTCTCTGGCTGACAGTTCACCTTATTCCATTCTTTTTGAAAACTACATTCAGTATTGTCTATTTGAGAACACTGAGCTTAATGTTAAAGACATTGCTTAAAGGTTCATGGTCTCTTTTTATCCAGCACGCGTTGTGAGGATCTTCCTCCACACATCATTAATGCAACGTTCGTCTCGCGTCTCTTTACCTCGAAACCATTAACTACAACATCATGCAGTCTTCACCATTAGGATAATCTAGTTTTTCGAAACTCTGGAACTCCCTACCTGCTTCTATATCTCCAACTTTGACTTTATTTAATAAGGAGGTTTCAAAACAATTATTCCTGTCTTTTGGCTAACTCTTCACAAATAAGTAGGCTTTTTATTTTCATTGTTTTGTTGCGCTTGGCCAGTTTTACATGAAAAATAGAATAATTTTTGCATCCACTTTTCATGTTTCACGTGAAATAAGTGGTATTGTTTATTACATTTCAAAAACTACTTGAAAAGCCGAAGAAGCTTTACTTTAAAGAAAGAAAACTGTTTGGTGTTACTGAAGAGCTTCCCAGAAGAGGTAATGGAAAGGAGACGCTGTCTGTCTGTCTGTCTGTCTGTCTGTCTGTGTGTCTGTCTGTCTTTAGCTTGTCTCGCTACTCGTCACACTGTGGTTGTTTTAATCCCAGATATCCTTTAAGAATGATTTAGTAATGGAATCTTACGTTTGTCAATAATGGAGTGTCACAGCACTTCCGCTTTACAATTTACCCTTCTTACAAACAATTAGTGGTTCTTTCATTCATTCATTCATTCATTCATTCAGACGCTAATGGAACTGCATTTCTTGGCGTAGCTTCGCACACTTGATGGCAAAACAGCTTCTAAATGTTGCAAAATTACTATTACTGATGATAAAACAAAAAAAGCAATTGCCGCGGATGAGAAGAAAGAGGTAAGAATCAACTCTTTCACAATCAAATGTCTAATTCCAGACTTGATAAGATCCAATAATGAATGTTATAGAATGAAAAAAGAAGTGCCAAAGAAATGAATCAGCTTGAATGTCTGTGTGAGAGGTGGATCACGCACACATCACTTATTCTCCCCCTTCCCATAAGCTCCTTCCCGCCAACAGCATTATCTATTACTGCAAGAATTATGACCCTTATGTGTAGTACCCACTCAACAGGGTGAAGCTAAAGACTCTTTGTCTCACCAGCTCCCCTCCTTTATGGAACTGCCTTTTCAACCTTTAGACTCACCGCGCTGTTCCTTTTATTTCCTCCGATATTTTCATGCTTAACTCTTTATCTTTATATTAGACTAAACTGCGTCATTTCCCGTCCTTCCTTCATCGTGCAAGACATTATAGAAATCACACCCTATTCCCTGCCCTGTCCAGCTTAATAATGCAAGAATTATCCCAGATCCCTCGAGAAGCTGGAGCAATAAAGCTTCCTCTATTTTTCACACCTTTCACGACGCAAAGAAGCCTTCCTCTGCTTCAGTAATGTAAGCCTTCCTCGCCAATCCTGAAAAACTCTGTGTACGATTAATAACGAAGACATCAACGCCTAATAGAATAAAATCGACCTTGTGTTCTTTCAGCAGACTTCCACTTCGCTTTCTTTGCTGCTCCTCACTTTCTTTCGCAATCCTTGGTGAGTCTTCTCTTGTTCAGGGAGGGAAGATATAATGTGGTTACTCTCCTATTGATCTCCAGGGCGGGTCGCTGTCATCTTCCCGACCCGACACTGAGAAATAAGAATAGACTGGCTTCCGGCAAAAGACTACGTACTCCCCCAGACTCTCTCTCTCTCTCTCTCTCTCTCTCTCTCTCTGTGGGGATGACCTTGGATATAATGAATTAGTAAGAACCCTCTAACGTTTATCTTGAGGTTAATCTCGCATTCAGGCAGGTGTTATTGTATGAATGTATGAATTGCATTAATAGTGATGATGATGATGATGGTGATGATGATGATGATGATGATGATGTTGATAATGATGATGATGATAATAATAATAATAACAAATACAGGTTCACATGTAGATAACACCTTTATACACTTGATTAATTCGATAGCAACAGCCACTCGTGTTTCTCGTATAAATGCCGCAAACCGTGAATAGATACCGCGTCTAATTACTCGTATTAAGTTTATCCTGGAAACCTGTTCAATCAGGAAGTAAGTTACGGCTGCAATACGACGGATCTCGTAACTCCAATTATCCTTACAACACCAGGAGCCTCAAGACTGACTCTCCAGGCAATGACTAACAGCGCCTCTCATTACAGCTGCTGCAATCATTCTTGGCGGTACATTCATAGGTCTCCGCCACTTCCGTACACTGTTGCCACCATTCACGGTACGTTAAAAAGGCATTCACTCACTTAGGTTGGACTGGTACTATGCTTTCAGTACTCTGTCACTGCTGAACTTTGGAAATTTACCTATTTCTGCTTGTCTTGTTTCAATTTTCTGTTCTGTGAGTTTAACTGTTTGAAATGCGCATATTGAGGGTTACATGCAGAACTAAACTGGCTTCTGATTTTGATTTTTCCCCTTTTTATGTGTGAAAGGGAATAGGAACCAGGAATTTAATGGATTTCTACTTTTCCTTTTTGTTACCTTCGCCAGCTTTATTCATGTGTAAACTTGATGCGTGGAAATTACATGGGAACTACACTACCCACACCGATTATTGTACTGAGCATTGAGTAATAAGGAAGAATATCATCATATTGCAACAACAGTTCAATATCACAAAAAATTATCTGGCAGTTTATCAGCTTATTGATTCGATCTACGTAATGCCACCGTGTTCTGCGGCAGGAATCCAATTACTATTCGTGTTATGTATAATTACTATTCTTAACTCAACGTCAGTGTGAGATGGATGTGCGCGTGGCAGTCTGAGTCACGGAGAGGTGTGTGTGTGTGTGTGTGGCGGGAAGGCAATTGATGAGTGAGTGACAGGCAATAAAGCAAGACCAACATGAGGCTGGCGTGTCGTTTCTCCAGATATTGTCCTGAAATAAACAGATCTCTGGAATGTATTTTCTAAAACATTATTATTATTTTTTTCGAATAATTTGACACTTTGTTTCGATGTCATTGGAATTGTTTTCAAGTGACGTTTCATACTAAAGGTTTCATCTAACAATCCGTCAAGCAGGTTTATTCTCTTTATCGTTATTTTTCTACATTCACACTAATATAATTTTCTTTAAGTATCTATACCTTTGGCAATTTCTTAAAGCATCCGCAACTCTCATGTAGGAATTCAAATAATGCAGAATACGGTCATTAATCCTCTGACCTCCATAGATCCTTCCTAATGTCAACAAAGTGGTCTAATTATAGCCAAACCTCAAAGCAAAAGTGTGTCCCAGTGGTGAAGAAGCTAAATTCCAGTGAAAGCAAATGACTATCTCAAGTTGCATTCCAATAAAAGGGCTTTGCTTTATCGGAGTGCCTCTCTGTCACGTGATCTCAGCCTGACCCGGAAAACCATTGATTTCTTTCAGCTGGTCTCACTCACCCCGTCACTCTCCCTGCCTTGTCTGAAAGATTTCCCTGCACTCTCTCTCTCTCTCTCTCTCTCTCTCTCTCTCTCTCTCTCTCTCTCTCTCTCTCTCTCTCTCTCTCTCTCTCTCTCTCTCTCTCTCTCTCTCTCTCTCGGATGTGCAATGGTTTTATTGACCTTACAAGTAACAAGCAACCTTATTCCTACTTTGAAAATTCGTACATATTCCTAGTTCAGTTTGCAGAGTACTGAAAAATGACAAAGTATATATGAGTTCTTTCAAATTCCTATTCTGGGAATATTCTTCGAAGCTATCAAGATTTTCCATTTCACTCAAACACACACACGGACTTTCACTCATACGACCAACACTATTTCTCTCTTTAATAAAACATTCTTTTCCTAAATTGCATGTTGGAAATCACAGTAACCTTTGGCCCTGCACTGTGAGGCATCGCTGGCTACTCTATCATTACGCTTCTGCCAAAGAAAGGTAAATATACTTTCATCACTACATTAGGCAGAACAAAAAACTTCCTCCATCGAGCCTTAATACGAAACTATTCACGACCCTTTCAAATTATAGTCACGGAAGAGGACTATTACTCTCCCTACGCAGTACTGACTCATGAAAGACACACAGACGCACACACACACACACACACACACACACACACACACACACACACACACACACACACACACACTGACCTACTGTCAATCAATGTTACCTACTAAATATTTCTTTCCTTCATACAGCTAGATACTATGAACATACGCGCGAAACACACACACACACACACACACACACACACACACACACACACACACACACACACACACACACACACACACACACACAGTCAACTAAAATTACCCACTAAATATTTATTTTCTCCATACAACTAAATTCAATGAACATACCTATGGAACATACATAAGAATTAGAAAATAAATCAAATGTCACGAAAATTAATTCCTACATCTGAATGCTACGTGGAGTTCAATACCCCTTAATTACTCTCTTATATCAAGTAGTGATTGATGAATGAATTAGACTCAATAATCAGGCTCTTTGTGTTGAGGCATTGTGGGATTTATGAGAAACGTTGATAAATTTATGGATGAGAATGATGAGACGAAATGCATAAATATATGTTTTTATGCAGGAAATGCCCCTTGCAACTTCCATTATTGTCGTGTATTATAAATTCTAAAATATTCTCCTTTTTACTCTGTGATTTGAAGGGCAGCGGTATTTTTTTCCCGATTACTAATGAAATATTCACAGATACTCCCCCCTAAAATAATATTATCATATGATTACAAAAGCCCCCACGCTCGCATAGTATATAAACATCAATATTTTTCTTATCCTTTTCATTTCCACATTCAGGAAAACAAGCGCATTTCTTTCATAAAAAAAAAAAAACGTAGGAAATACAAATAAAGTATCGAAATATCATTAAAAACATTACTTTTCCCCATCAGCTAAACACCGCGTGTAATCCACCAGTTTCCTTTAACCTCTCACAGGACAAAAGCTCATCTTCTCCTCCAATCGCTCCCGAATAGCTGGCATTCTCAACCTCTTCACCATTCTTCCACACGGCTTAACCTAATCAGTTGCCCCGCAGTAACAATCCTCTCATGTTACAGGCCATTCAACTCATTTCTAATCCCGCATTACGAGAATAACGCCTACAATAATTTGTCTGAAGTACATACTTGGGAGGAGAGAGAAAGCAAATGATACTCACCAATGATGCTTCAGTTGAGACGTGAGGCAGATACACATCGTCTGCTCTGAAAAGATAACAGATAACAAGTAAGGATAACAAGTAGCTCAGATAACAAGTAAGGGACGCGAAGTAAGAACCAGAAGTGAAGTATGGGGAACTCCCTACCTGCTCCTATATATGACCCTTTTTTTAAGACGGAACTTTCAAAACATCCCTTACTTTCGGCTAACTCTTTTGAACTTTAAGAGGACTGGTAATTTAGTGTTTTTTCCCCATTTTCCCCCTCACCCAGCTTCCCTCTCTTGCATAAAAGGACTCGGGACACACCACAGAAACAACATTATAGATAATACCAATAACACCGGCACGATCAGAGGGAATCAATGTAACCCAAACTCGCGCCACGATCCTATTAAGAGCACGGCGTCGCCTGCACATATATTAAGGAAAGCCAGGCAGGTACAGGCTCTCGATAATACTCGACAAGGGCGGCGGAGCGTGGCAATCATGTTCCTGGCTCACATCAGGTCACATCAGGCTCCTCAGATCTTCGGCCGCACGAGGGACCTCAATTACACGGATCAAAGCAAGTCCTGGCGTTTAAGAACATAATCCCCGGAACTACATAACACGGAGTAGCTTTTCTCTTTTGTGGACTTGACTGCCTATTGTTATCATCATCATTATTAGCATTATCTTCGTCCGCGTATAACTTTCCTTCACTGTGTTAGGTATACTTTTTTTTTCCTTATTTTGTTCATAGTTTTTTTATACTAAGATTCTGCGAGGATTTCCTTTTGTATTATTATCATGATTATTAGCATTATCTTCGTCTGCGCATAATTTTCCTTCACGGAGTTAGGTATCCTGTTTTTTTTTTCTTATCTGATTTATAGTTGTTTTACCGTTCCATAATCCACCGCCATCCCGTCACCTTGTTCAGTGTAATCAATATCTTGCAGCATGTTTTTACCGTACTTAGAGGAGGAGTGGTTGTGTCATAAGCCTTCCTCACAGCGCTCGTTGCTTACCCTTGTCTTGCCATCAGGAGTGAAGTAACATCGTTATTAATCAATTCACTACTAGACAAAATTTTCCTCATCAATACCCATGACTTATTAAATACTTCCTTTGTGCTCAGCTTTCATAAATATTTCTGTATCATACAAAAATACCTTCCATTTTCTCTCTCTTTCTTTTCCTGTGCCACCGAGCAAAGAGTATTTAGATTGCCGGGAGCTTAATAAAAAACAACAGTAAGAAGAGAGAGAAAAAAAATACTTAAGGGACAGTATAAAAACTAAGACTGCCCTTCCATCATTAGTTGTGTATTACTTATAAGAAAATTTCCTGTGTGATGTTCATTAGTCAAACTCGGCTGCAAAAACGGTTATCATTACTGAGAGAGAGAGAGAGAGAGAGAGAGAGAGAGAGAGAGAGAGAGAGAGAGAGAGAGAGAGAGAGAGAGAGAGAGAGAAGAGAAGAGAAGAGAAGAGAAGAGAAGAGAAGAGAAGAGAAGAGAAGAGAAGAGAAGAGAATTTACAACTACAACCAGCTCATCAGTGGACTTTTTTACCTCAAGTTTTCATCCTATACCTTGCCCTTTCATCTGCAATTCCCTTCCCCCTTCCATCCCACCCCCTCACCCTCCTGTAGATCAAAACGAACAAGTCTTCCCTACACAATTAGTACGACGCAGACTGACTTCTAACATGAACCTTCCTCCATTACCTCGTGTCTCCTGGCAATACTTCTCTCCCGTAGAGCGCCAGCCGAGTCTCTTCTTGGAAAGCACAAACCACAAAGACATGAACGAGTAAACATGACAGTGGGGGCAAAACGAGCACAAATAAATAAACTCCGGTGGATACAAGCACTTAGGGACTCCTGCAACCCTCTCTTCCTTATCGACTGCTTGCGTCATGGCAGTAAATACTCGACTTTCAACGGCACAAGATCAATGCGAGTCGCTCGGGTGTGAACAGGTAACTCGTGAGGTAATTTGGTGCGTTCTTCGAAATGTCATAAGCCAGGAATCCACACTTTCAAAGAGGTAAAGGAGAGGGGGGTGCCAAATTCCTTCAGCATCCTTTCACGCGCTGGGACACATTGCACCCTCGCCCTGAAAAGTATTGGCTGCTGCAAGGGAGAGAGAGAAAAAAAGAAACCCTTTATCCAAGCCATTTAACACCCCACCACCTACCGGACAGAAGTGTTTATGTCAGGATCCGGAAATTTATATTGGAGGAGGACACTACTTTTCGCCGAAGAGGAACATAGGATGGAGATTTAGGGCCCCCACATATCACAGGGCTGAGAATGAGCAGTGGCTTGGAGGAAGGAGGGATGAATGGGAGGAAGGAAGAAAATTACGAAGCGAGCAAGCAGGTTGACGATGAGGAAGAGGAGGAGGAGGAGGAGGAGAACGAGTAGGAAGAGGAGTAGAAGGAAGAGGAGGAGGAAGTCGTAGAGAAGTTGTGATGTGGATGGAAGGTGAGGCAGACAGTTAGTCGTGGAAGAAAGAAAAGGGACTTAGGGACTTATGAAAGGTATACGATAGAAAGTTGGCAGAGTGATAAAGGGTTCAGTTATTCCATTGAAGTGTTCTGAAGGTTTGTTATTGTGAGAGAGGTGTATAAAGTAAGAGAGGATTAATAAGAGGATTAGGGATTAAGATGCCACGTAAAAAGGGGAGACAAGGGGAGAAGAAGGAAACACTTGATGGAAAAAAAGATGGATGAGTTATAAAGATGAAGAGATGAGAAGAGGATGAAGATGAGGAGGAGGAGGAGGAGGAGGAGAAACAGGAACACACCAGCTTACCATCTTCCACAAATAAAAGCCAGATCATAACAGCGATATTTCCTGGTAAAGAAATAATACTAGCATGGAGTAGGAGGGGAAGGAGGAAATGAACATATTACGTTTTCTGACTTGCTTACTGTACACTGTCGGTAGGAGAGAGAGAGAAAAAAAGTGAGAGTGATACGTTAGATAAGATTTTTTTATTAATCACAATAATAGTAGTGAATGATATAGAAATGGATATGAAATAGAAGGAAATCAAATGAATATGTCCTCTTTATTTTCTGTATATTACCGGCAGTGAGAGTTTGATGAGATCTTTTTATTGACCACAAGAGATGCAGGAAATGATACAAGGAAAAGGAGATGAAAGTATTGCCTCTTTACTTACTTACTGTGCATTGCCGAGAGAGAGAGAGAGAGGTGAGGGTCAGATAACTCTTTACTGAAAACCTTTGGAGATCTCCACGAAATGCTGATCCCGTTAGATTACGAAAAATTTGATAACATGAGCTGAGTATAAAATCTCTGCAAACTCCATATATTTGTCTTCAGTTCGCACACACAAATGTTTTCCTGTCTTCATGTCGCGGCATTAGTTCTGTTTCCGGATTCTCTTTACCTAAAACCTCCCGAGATCTCTTCCCTGCATGTTCCTGATATTTTAAAGCTATTTACGGTGCAGGAGATGACATGTTACAGTCTTTTTTAACATGTGACTCTTCTACATCCTGAAACTTCACTTGTTGGGTCCTGTTCTCTTGGGCAATTTAGTTGGCGAGACATACAATACGCAATACTATTCTGGGACATCGCAGACAGATTCGTTAGACCGTTCTTTTATTATCTGTCACGGGTTGTGTTTCAAATTTCCTTTCATAGCGTGAGGTTGGTATGGAGGAGCTGTAGTGGTGGTGGTGGTGGTAGTGATGGTGGTGTTAATAGTGATAGTGGGAGGAGGGAGGGTCGTGGGGGTAATGGTTGCTTTATCAGTAATGGTGGCTGTGGTTAATAATGGTGATGGTAGTGTGATGGTAGTGGTGGTGGTGGTGGTGGTACAGACTGCAACAGGATCTAGAAAAGAGAGAGCTAAAAGAGAACGGAGAACAAGCAGCAGTAGAGAAGAGAAAAAGAGGAGACAATTTCCTGAGGTGGCGGCGCCGTGGGTTCTGGCTGGGATTAATGTGTTCAACGATTTCTTTACCTACACCGACGCCGGGTTCCGGAGATTAATTAAACGCCACTGCGACTAAAGGTGATATTTTATGCTTCACTGCAATTCAATTTAGAGTATCAATCAACCCAGCACACAGTCTGAGGCACAAGCAGAGACACACGAGAACGATCACTGCCCCAATGCAGGACAACTTAAGGGGCAGAGGCGAAGACGTGTGGGTGAGGCTGGGATGGGATAGGGCAGGGAGAGAACGAGGGAAATGGGTGAGGGACGGAGAAGTGTCACAGCCCATAGACGAGACGCGGCAGTAAGGAGGGAAAGAGTGTCTCGGTGACTTTCCTGTCTTTATGATGGAGAGAACGTGTTTCCTTGTGTGACGAGGATGTGAAAAAGGTAAATGCTAGTGCGTATACTAAGAAAAAGGTTCATCAAACTGTTACTACTACCACCACTACCCCCACCACCACCACCACCACTACTACTACTACAACTAAAACTAAGACCACAACCACCACCACCACCAGCACAACCAGCAATACTAACCCTCAATAACAAAATGACAAAGCAAAACAAGACAATAACCATCGTAATGAATTCAACATAAACAACACTCAATTACAGAGCGCTTGTGTAAATTCTCGCCACGCCAATCTTCCGCGAAAACAAAATCACTCACAAACTTCCCGTCAAAACAGCGACTAGTGACTCGTGTAATTCAGTTAACAAAAATTCCATAACGCCCACAACACCACCGCCATCACCCAGAAAAGTACAAAAAATAATAACAGAAAAAAGGAAAAAAAGGCAGAAAAGATGATAAAAGGAAGAGAGGAACTTATATAAAAATTGACTTTCTATTTTTTCCAAGCTATTCTAGATTATTAGAACTTTGGCAAGAAGCCCTTGGGTGAACTAATCTTTGTGGCGTTGCTGTGCTATCCTCTTATTCTTCTTGCCCCTCCTCCTCCTCCTCCTCTTCTTCTTTTAAATCACTCTCCAATCATATCTCACCGGCTTTGTGTTTGCGTCCGTTCCTCTCACTCAAAGTATCTACCAATCTATTAATCCTGTGTGTTCTATATATCTCCTCCTCCTCCTCTTCTTCCTCTTCCTCCTCCTCCTCCTATGCCTTTGCCTCAGTCTACGGGATAATGGAGTGAGAGAGGAGAGCTGCCGGCACACTTGAGTAATGCATTTCTCTCCAAGTTGCCTATCAATCATATTGTTTGGTTCGTCTTACCAGCTCCTTCATCTCACCAAATCTCTCTCTCTCTCTCTCTCTCTCTCTCTCTCTCTCTCTCTCTCTCTCTCTCTCTCTCTCTCTCTCGACGATTTAGGTGAAAAGAGATGTCCTATTCACTTAATATATTCTACTTCTCTACCATTCTAACCTATATAAACTTTGAGAAATGGATGTTTATATTTTTTCCTTCTTTTTCCTTCACTTTTCCTTCACTTTTTTTTCTTTTCCTTTCCCTTTTTCTTCCTTTTCCTTCACTTTTCTATGTTTTTTTTTCCCAGAATTCCCTTTTTGAAGCTACAGTATAAAAGTAGGATGTTATTATTATGTATTTTGTATAGTTTCCCTATGTGTCCTTCACTGGGAAACATATCTTTAACTTATTGAAAGGCGATGTAAGGAAAGGTAATGTAAGGAAAGGTGTGTACATACGTGTGTCTCTTTGCTGGGGATTACTATACATATATTGAATGGTGTCTCTGTGGGTCTTTTGTTGATATTGAGGCCATTAAAGTAAATCGTTTGTGAAAAAAATATATGTATGTAAAGAAAGATGAAGAATATCACGTTTATTTTAAGAGAATGTGGTAGAAAAAACAGCTACATTAAAAAAAAATGTATATAGTCATGAAGAGATATTAGCTGAAAGGAAAAGAAATAAAGAGAGTATTTGATGTGTAAACTGTGTAAATATCTACCCGTCTCTATTTTATTTGTTGTATTTTTGTCTTTTTATTTTATTTTTCTATTTTTTTACTTTTTTTACACAAGTATAGGGTATAAAAGTATAAAGATTGGCTGACGTAAAGTGAGTGGGTTGTTTACACTTACTTTAATCTCTCTCTCTCTCTCTCTCTCTCTCTCTCTCTCTC
>CM035191.1:14063838-14068838 GCA_020233015.1 Callinectes sapidus
TTGCTGTCTGCCCTGAGTGGCTCTCCCGTGATGGCGAGCGGCGAGTGTGGATCGTGTCAGGTTTTCTGCATTTCCTCCTTGGGTCCTTGTTTTCTGTACGTGAGTGAGTGAGTGATACATGCGTCTGCTGTGTTGTGTCAGTGCGTCTACCTATTCATGTGTCTACCGTATGTATATGTGTATTAATGCTTTATGGATGTTTCTTAATGCCCTCAGTGCTGGGACGCATTTTCATGTTTATTCTGTTTATTATTTCTCGTTTGGGGATTAAGATAGTAAAGACTCTGGTCATTGAACTTCTGACCTCCATAGATCCTTCCTAATGTTAATAAAATCGTCTAATTACAACCAAGACTTGTAGTAGACATGTGTCTCAGTAATGAAGGTGTTAAGCATCTATACCTTTGATATTCTGTCACTTAGTATGGTTATATAAGTCTGTAGCTGTACATTTCCGTCAGCAATAATATATGTTTTGCTCTGTAATCTGGCACATTATTATGCAAATTTTGGTGCTTAGCAAGGTGGAAAATTACCATATTAATGCATAATTCATCTGTTAAACTCACTTGTCTTCAGCACATCACTGGTTTCATACGGAATGTCATGGAGGTATGAAAAAGCCAGCAGGTTAACATACATACCAAATAATACCACCAAAAAGACTGCGAGAAAACTGCGGAATATTTTACCCATTCGTTGGCTTGCTGTCAGTTTTAGTCATAAAATTCCATTGTTCTTTTGCGTCGAAGTAGCAAAATAGTAAATGGTAACACATCCGTCCCCTGCTGGCTTCCTATCGCAGGCTGTGGGTTCGGAAGGGAGACAAAAGAGAGCGTCACTGTAGGGGAGGGTCATGAAAGGAAGGCTGAAATGGCACCAGAGGACGAGGGGCTCCAGTTTTGTAGCTCTCAGTGTGATAGGACAAGTGGGAGAGAGAGAGAGAGAGAGAGAGAGAGAGAGAGAGAGAGAGAGAGAGAGAGAGAGAGAGAGAGAGAGAGAGAGAGAGAGAGAGAGAGAGAGAGATCTAAGCATAATACCATAATAGTGCAATATGTCAACAAACAGTTAAGCAAGGCGACATATAAGCAAGATGTACAAATAAATCAACAAATTATAATGGAGAAAACAATTGAGGAGTATCGAGTGGCATTCTTTTCCTCATGAAATTCCCAATACGTTTCCTGGTGTAGTATTCAGCCAACACTGGAAACACTAGGGCTGTATTTGGCTTCCTGCGCCTCCTGTTTCTCCCGGCCTTCTCTCTCTCTCTCTCTCTCCCACTCTCTCTCTCTCCGCTTCCTGTTCCCTAGAGTCTTGCGTTCAGCTTACATAGGCATTCACTAAGCCTACACTTCCCTCGACGCCATAACCATCTCATTTAATCCTGAACTGCTTCATTAACATGTTATTTAAGAGTACAAAAGGGTGTTCCCGTCCTACATATGCTCAGCACTGTGTAGGATCTGAATGTGTGGCTTTGTCTAACTCGACGGAGAATAAGTAACTCAAGCACACACCACACGGATTTCTAGAACCGTTCTCAACCAGTGGAAATATGTACGTCTGAAAAGGTCTTGGGATTTTCTTCAATATCCATTAGACCTCTATCAGTTCCGAGATCGCGTTCCACAGAGCATTAGTGCCCTTGTAAGTCAGGCTGAGGCGGGTGTAGTGTTACAATACATTTCCTCGTACCAGGAAGATCCAATGGCCTCTGCAGCACTTTTGTTTACACAGAAGTGCGTTGTAACTGTGATTGTGTGAGGGATAGAGTTTTGCCTCCAAATCCAATAAGAGAGAGAGAGAGAGAGAGAGAGAGAGAGAGAGAGAGAGAGAGAGAGAGAGAGAGAGAGAGAGAGAGAGAGAGTGTGTGTGTGTGTGTGTGTGTGTGTGTGTTTTCTATTGAAGAGATCTGATATCTGATTTTTTTGAGAACCAGTAAATGTTACACTTTTATAACATGAGAACTCAGAAAAAGGTGAGGCAGCAAGAATAAAGAAAGAAGGCTTACACGTGTCAGGACGTCTCTCTACATAAAACACCTACTTATACGATGATACCTGGATATATGTAGATATCATATATACAGGAACTAGCCACGTATATGCCTGCCCGCTTATTGTACTCTCTCTCTCTCTCTCTCTCTCTCTCTCTCTCTCTCTCTCTCTCTCTCTCTCTCTCTCTCTCTCTCTCTCTCTCTCTCTCTCTGCCCTGGTGGCCCATAGGGGAGGGGCGAGGTGGTCACCGCAATTAACCGTAATGATACAGTGATCATTGTGTCGCGGACCCCCAGGCGCGCTTGGGAATATTAGGGAACATAATTCATAAAAGGTTCGGAAAATATGAAAGGTATGTACTCTGCGAAGGGTAATAATAGTTTGAAAGTTGGCCCTTTGATGCTGTGAATAATGGAGTGTTTACAGTATCGGGGCAGAAAAAAATTTAGTGCTTCACATCACATTTGCATTAACACATTTAAAACTCAAGAGTGTATTTCTTAATGTTTTATTTTAAGTTATTAAGGACATCTACAAGAATAGCTGTAAGTAAGGTAATACACGCACCAACTTCACTAAAATAAACTTTTGCCTTTAATTTTGAAACATTTATTAATGACTCATATCATAAACGTAAAGAATTTCCACTGCAATATTTACGAATCATCTTACTTACATTCATATCAATAAACGCAAAAAAAATTCAAACTCAAATATCGGAGAATGTTTACTGATGCATTTTTTAGGATAGCAATCTAAAAATAAACGAGATACCAATAATTACTGTTCAATAATCTTATAATCCTGCAAAGAACCATTGATTTGATGCTCCGCAGGAAGTATTCAATATCCTCCTCCTCTCTTTTCATATGACTTCTATTTCTCCTCGAGTTTTCTTACATATACGTATTCTTGAGTATAAAAAGAGTTTCCTGTCTTGTATGTCTGTCTTTGTGTGTGTGTGTGCGTGTCTCTCTCTCTCTCTCTCTCTCTCTCTCTCTCTCTCTCTCTCTCTCTCTCTCTCTCTCTCTCTCTCTCTCTCTCTCTCTCTCTCTCTCTCTCTCTCTCTCCCTCATCTTATTACTGCACCATTTTCCGTTCACGGTTTTTCATACGTTCCGGGCTTTTCTTACGCCTGCACCATTTCCAGTTCACAATTTTACTCAAGTTCTCATTAGAAAGACCTTTCCTTGATCTTCCTTCTTTTTCTTATTACTGCACCACTTTCCGTTCATGATTTTTTCTCGTACGACGTTCCCGGCAAGAGAACGATTGTGGAGGAGCTGCTTCAGGAACCCAGGAAAACGGATAGCGTGTTTCCCGTTCTTGGAGATCCGGATAGAGCCATGTATCAAGCGGGCCTCGCACTTCTCTTTTGTCTGCAAGTTCTTCTGTGCCGTCTTAGAATGGGCTTCTTTTTCTCCGGTGAATGGTGATTAACTCTCCGTAAGGGCAGGGAAGGGGTGTGTGTGTGTGTGTGTGTGTGTGTGTGTGTGTGTGTGTGTGTGCTTTATACATGTTTACTTTTCTTTTTTGAGTTATTTTTTATGCAATAGCAATCTGTTTTTATTATCTAACTTTTCATTTGTCCGTCTATCCATCTTTTTTTGTCTTTCTTTATATATATTTGTTTATGTATTTCTTTCTCCGTGTATTTATGTTTGTTTTACCTACCTTCTGTGTCTATCGATCTATTTATCCATTGATCACCACGCCAGACTGTAACTATGTAGCTTTTTTGATTGTCTATTTATTCACAATTTATTTACCCAATTACAAAAAAACTTATCTGATTACTTACCTAATTATCTACCTAGCTATTTTTCTCCAGCCCTCCATCCATCCGGAAATCCACGCATGAACCTTTGAATATCTAGTTACTATTTACCATCATGCCTCGCTGAATCTCACATCGAAAGCAGACCAAATCTATCCACATCACGTGCCGCTAACTGCTGTGCTTTGCCACCAGTGTTTGTGGCGTGGCGGTGGTTGAAGATAAATTACCCACCACGCTCAAATTGTTTCGGAAATATAAGATACGATTAATATTATTTTTGCTTGTAGGTTGTTTGCTGGCGTGCTTGTAACGGGGGTCGGGAAAATATGCTTCATTGTTTGGCCAGTTAGATGCTGTGTGTTTGTGGGATAATCAGGCAGGACATATTTGTGAGTTGTTATGAGGTATTTCTATGATGAGAGTGATTATATTGGTAGTGATAGTAGTGGTAATGGTGATCTTGCGCAGTGATACCATATAAAGCGAATATGGTGATTATTCTGATGGTGAGAGAGGACCATCATTGCTTTTTATCTGAGGATGCCCTTTTGATTAATTTTCCAGGTATCTTTGCATATATTACTTCGTATTAACTTTCCAACATGCGAGATCAAAAATATAATTCTTACTCAGCGGAACATCAGCTCTCTTTATTTCAACTGTTCCTCACGCAAATCCAGTTGTGTGAATGGACTGAAACTAAGTCGTTTTCAATTTCCTGTTTCATTTTTTACTCTCCACTTCAATCTATGGCTTGCTGCGTCTGTGTACCAATCAACACAACTGCTTCCGTCCATCCTTTGAGATCAGAAGAAAAAAACTCGACTTCTCCAACCATGTATCACTCTATGTCTATTTAGATTCCAATATCCGCAACTCTTTCCTCTCAATTTCGAATCAACTTACATTTCTCCATCTTTTAAATTTCAATGTTCACTCCCAATTCGGGCAATAATCTCTCACTGACCAAACTGCTGAACAAGTCCTGAAATTTGCTGTTTTACATGAGCTGCCTGTATCCCTGTCTGCCTTGAGGACGCGTACCCCAAGACCTCTGACCCTTCAGTATATTGTCAACCTTTTCTCTAAGTTTGGCTCCTTCGATGACAATGTTGTATTCTCTATCCTATTACTACAGCACCACCTCTGAACCAATCAAAGAAAAGATAGTTATGACATCTCAGGTTTGTTATGTACAGATATCTCAGACGGTACTGTTC